>APFE030213864.1:0-24358 GCA_000404065.3 Pinus taeda | reverse complement strand
TAGAAAACGCCCATCTCCTTGGTGTTTTCAAGATAAATAGCTAAGAAACAAAGAATTAGAGAATTCAATATTGACAAAAAAGGGCATAGATGAAAATGTGATGTGAGAAAATTTCTCTCCAAGATCTATTTGGTTTACATTGAAAGAACTACCAACAATATCTGCCATATCCTCGAATAAAAACATCACCACTACCATAAAACGTATTAATACCATTAGTAGCCTAATCCAGACTTATGTAGGAATGCAACATAATACAAAAATAAACGTAAACACAGAGATGCAACAGAAATAAATCGTTATTTCATTAATATCGAAGAACTGAGAGATGATTACATGCAAAATGGAAATAAACTGTCTTGGGCAATGATAACTTATCTCTGAGAAGAGTTGTGGCGGCTACATGTCTTTGAACTGTGCTACAATGAGGCTTAAGGGCCTTTTAATTATTGAACGACAAGTGAAAACCCTAAATGACCAAAACCCTAACCTTACGAGATGGAATGTGAAGAGTTTGTGGGCCTTGTTGGGGTTAGTTGGATAGCCAAATTCCTGGGGTCATAACTTGGTCATAAGATCTTCGGTTGTCACGTATGATACCTTGTTAAAAATATCTCTTCAACTACTACAAAATTTGTGACATGCCCTTACCTATAGGTATGAGCCTACTACGGACCTGAAGAAAACATCATTTAGGGTGCCAAAACAACTTCGAAAATTCAAGACCCAAAAAAGTGCTAAAATTATTAAATTGTTTTATAATCAAGGAAACTAATGAAACCAATTGGAGGTCTAGGAGGAATAGGCGGGTATCCACCAATATCCACATGGATCAGTCACCCCCCCCCCTTAGGATGAAATGGTCCCCATGGCGTGCAGAGCTTCCATGAGGTGAGGAAATTTATGTTGAACCTATTCCTTAGTGAGATACTTGCCTTGGTAAAGGAGTTGGCCTGCTTTGATAACTCAATATAGTTGGACTCTCTACTAGCGAGTGTTCTTGATTTGTTATCCATGATCATATCAGTCATGGAATGTTTGACATAGCTTGGGTTGAGCTCTGTTATTGTTAGTTGCTCAACAATGTCTAATGTCTCTAGCAATTGGGGAAAGTATGGTCGTAGTCGGTCTACATTTAATATTGGGTGCATGCCAAGGAATGGTGGAATGTTGAGTTTCAAAGCATTGTCTCCTATAACCTTAGTGATGGTGTAAGGCCCATATCAGAGTGAGTGAAGCTTGCGGTGGGCCCCAACGAGGCACTCCTTTTGCACACGTAACCAATCATTATCACCCGCCTAGAACTTGTGTGGCACGCGATGTTGATGATGACACTATATGTACTTGGCATTTGCTTAGTCCAATATGTCATGGACCTACTAGAGACTATGCTAAATACATTCAATGAAGTTGGTAGCCTTGTCAGCTTCAAACTGGACATGATTCGAATATGTCTAAGTAACTACAAGTGGTATGACAACATCAATGGGACATAGTGGATAGAATCCCAACCTTGCCTGAAAATGGTTGTGGTTAGTTGAGCTATGAAGAGCGTTGTTGTAGCTATGTTGGACATAGGGGAGGCTTTCATCCCATGTGTGTGGATACTTTGTGTTGTACATGTAAAAAATGTGCATGATCATCCTGTTTACGACCTTTATTTGACCATCAATTTGGTGGTGGAAGGCCATGGACTTAGTGAGCTTGGTTTCCAACAACGACTAGAGGCTTCACAAGAATGTGCTTAGGAACCTGTTGTCATGATCTAAGATAATGGAATGTGGGATCCGAAAGTGTATTCGCACTCATTCAAAGAAGAGTTTGGCAGTGACTTCTTCTGTGATACTTTTCTTGCAAGTAGCCAGAACAGGCATCTTAAAGAATCTATCAATGACCATGAAAACACATCAATTTCCATGCTTGGTAGAAGGAAGACCCAACATGTAATCCATGGAGATGGATTCCCAGGGTCGGTTAGGAGTAGATAGAGGAGTATACAGGTCTTGCTTCTTTATTGTAGCTTTTACAATGGTGTAGGCAATGCAGGATCTCATATACTTCCTAACATCCTGTCGAAGGTTCAACCAATAAAAATACTTTTGTAACATTGTCACTATTTTCTCTAACCCAAAATGTCTAGCGACCCAAGTGTAGTGCACCTTTCAAATCATCTTGGCATACTCGCTTGAAGGAACACAGAGGTATCCCACATGGCATAATAGTGCGCCCTAGAGGTGAAAGTTTGGAACTTGCTTGCCTTCCAAGAGCCTCTGGTATGCAGTGTCAAAATCTAGATCGCTCTTGTAAAGATGTGGCCATCCCAGAGTATCATGTCCACAGAGTTGAGTAAAGTGGTTGGAGCTATAAATAGTAGTCAGCTGAAGTAGTATGCAACATTAATTGTGCTTCCCTTCTTGCACTTGATGTTCAAATGGAATTGTTGCAGATATGTGGACCATTTCTAATGGAGATTGTTTTGCAACTTTCCTTATGTTAGTATGAATTGTAGGGGTCGATGGTATATGTGGATGATCATTTCCTTCCCCAAAATGTAATTCCTCCATTGTTAGTAGGCATGCACAATGGAATACATATATTTTCATAAGTGGGATAGTTTCAGACTATATCTGAAAGTGTCTCATTGTATGCCACAAGATGCCCTTTTTGGGTAAGAACTGCACCAATAGCATAGTCGGAGGCATCTGTCTCAATTTCAAATGGTTCCTGTAGGTCTGGTAATGCGAGCACTAGCGCAAAGTAGAGGTGATGCTTCAACTTGGAAAACTCTTTTTGTTGGGATTTAGACCAAAATAATTTTGATTTCACTTCGTCCTTGGTGACTTGACTCAAAGGCCAAGTGATATGAAAGAATCCCAACATGAACCTATGATAGAAATTGGCAAGGCCCAGAAAGTTGAGGAGCTCTGTTAGAGTGGTTGAGGTTGGCTAATCCCGAATAAATTGGTTCTTGGCTCGGTCCACGTGCTCACTCCTCTCATCAATAATGTACCCCAAATATTGAACCTGGTCATATAAAATTTTTCCAAATTGGCACATAATTTGTGTTGTCGTAGGGTTTGGAGGATTTGTTGAATATGGTGTAGGCTCTCTTCCGAATTCTGGTGGAAGATCAGGATGTCATCTAAATACACTACCACAAACGTGATGGTGAAGGGCCACAAGATATCTTCCATCATCCTCATTAAGGTTTCGGGGGCATTCGTCAACCTGAAAGACATGACCGAGCATTCGAAAAGGCCCTCCTTTGATTTAAAGATAGTCTTCCAGACATCGGAGGGTTCGAAGGGTACTTGGTGATAATGACACTTCAAGTCAATATTGTAGAAATATTTGGCCCCCTTGAGCTAGTCTAAGAGATCATCAATCCGTGGGATTGGATACCTATTCCAGAAATTGATCTTATTCAGTGCTTGATGGTCAATATAGAGCATCAAGGTTCTGTTCTTCTTTTGTACCAACACGATTGGGCTGCCACAGGGTGATGAACTTGAATTGATGTGCCATTTCTGTAATAACTCTTGAATCTACCTCTTGATCTCATAATTATCCATAACAGAGCATCGGTAGATCTATCCATTAGGTAGTAGCATGCTTAGGTTTATATCGATGGAGTGATTGGCCTCACAATGTAGGGGTAACCCTGTGGGTTATGTAAATATGTCCATTTACTCCTCCTTGACCTTGTCCATTTGTTGTTGCCGTGTGGAGGAGCTCTGTTTGGAGGTTGTGGATGTGGCCACAATATTCCACTTCCTGTGAGGGAGAATCATAAGTAAGACAAATTTCCCAGTTTGGGAAATGATCTTACTGCATTGTGTAGAAGACATCAAATAAAAAGTAGTAGGCAACACTACCTCTAGAATCTTGCAATTTCTGATGCAAAGTGATAATAACATAATGAGGTTTGGACTCATATACAACATGATGCTTCCATAGGTATGTACGACCTAACAAAACATCACAAACTTCCAAAGGGGAAACATCCCATAATGCCTCATCTGCAAATGACTTGATGTTATAAGGTAGGTGACACTGCTAGCTGACATAGAGATATCACCCTCAGTGGAGCCACCCGATGGTGTACGAATGTGGATGTGGTGTTGTTGGCAAATATAATCTCTTAATGACCTCAGCTAAGGTTGGGTTCTTCTGGCTTCCACTTTCAACGATGAAATGCATCGTCAAACCCTTTACCCACATCTACAAGTGGAAGAGGCATTTCTCTTCCTCCAGATCATCAAGTTCGACCCTTTGGAGCTTGATGGTGGCTACTATCGTAGTGTGTTTTGTGTCAATGATCTTCTTTTCCTTATTTTTTCCCTTGTTGGGTTCCAACTCATAATCAAAGCATGCATCCATCTCTAGGTCTTTTAGCTCATCCACCAATGCTTGCTTTGCACAACATTTGTTCATGTTGTGAGTGGGAGTTTTATGAAAATCACACTACTTGTCAGTGTCATTGTTTTCCTTCCCATTATTCTTGGCTTGAGGCTTCAAGGAGTTGTCTTGGGGAGTGGAGGCCTAGATTTTCCCTTTGCTTTGTGACATGGGGGCACCTTTTCTTTGCTTTGGGTTCTCAAATCCAAAGTCTCACTTCTTTTTCTTGAACTTCTACTCAATCTTGGCAGCATATTGATGTGTTGCACCAAGCGAGGAGATGTCCAGGAAATTCATTTCCTCTTGAATGTATTTGGGAAAAGAACCACGGTACTTGAGCACCACATGCTTCTCAAAATATTTTATACCCAACTTTATGTGTAGGGTCTGGAAAAGATTTGTGAGTTCATGCACATCTTGGTCCCTTTGCTAATGCAGCGTAATCCATTTTATGTACTTGTATTCATAGCTCCAAAAGGGTAATAATATTCCTTGATGACATCTTGGAAACAATTCAAAGTGGGCACGACTAAAACTAGTGAGGGTTCCCACTCATCCCTCTGCTCGTAGTAAGTTTCCCACCAATCCTTGATGCGGGGGACAACTTTGAGAAGTACAAAATTAATATTTTCCCACTTGGAAAAATCATGAACTGAAAAATATCCTTCCAACAAATTTAACCATTTATCTATGGCATCTGCATCTATCTATCCTTCAAATATGGGGATTTAAAACTTACATTGTACCTTTAAGGGAGTGGTGCCTCCTGAGTGGCTACTGAATGAAGATGTGTTGCCTCTATGCATCTGTCGAAGGATCTGGGAAAATTTGTCCATCATTGTGTTCCTTTGTCGCTCAAGTGCTTGTTTGAGCAATACTTTGAAAGGATCTCCTGCTCCCTTGTATTTATTTTCTTTCGCCATGGGAGGTCATTAGGTTTAGCGAGGCTAGTCTTGTAAAGCTTCAGCCAGTTCGAGACCTAACTCCTTATACCTTGACCTCGTTGGGGACATGCCCAAAGACAAAGAAAGAGCAGACTGCTCTGATACCATTGATATAAACTTATGCATGAATGCAATAGAATACAAAAATAAACATAAACACAGAGATGTAGCACAAATAAATCTTCATTTCATTAATATCAAGGAACTGAAAGATGCTTACATACAAAATGGAAATAAATTGGCTTGGGTGATGGTAGATTATCCTTGAGAAGAGATGTGGCAGCTACATGCCCTTGAACTATGCTACAATAGGCTCAAGGGCCTTTTTATTATTGAATAAAAATGGGATACCCTAAACAACCAAAAACCTAACCCTAGGAGATGGAACACTAAAAGTTTGTGGTCCCTATTGGGGTTAGTGGGAGAAATACATGCCCAGGGGTTGTAACTTGGTCATATGATCTCTATTTGGCACATATATTACCTTGTAGAAAGATCTCTTTGAGTACCAAATCATTTATGATAGGCCCCTACCTATGGCTATGGGCCTACTAGGAACCTTGAAAGAACGTCATTTAGGGGGTCAAAACAACTCTGGAGGTTCACGACCCAAAAAATGCTAAAAATAGTAAATTGTGTTGTAATCAAGGAAACTAATGAAATGACTAGAGGTCCAAGTTGAATAGGCGGGTGGCCACCAATATCAACCTGGATCATAGCCACCTCAAATCCCTTAAATATCCAATTCCAACTAATCAAAAAGGTGTATACCTATCTGTTGCTTATGCAGTTAAGCATATGTAGGAGACATTGGTTGCTTCATAAAAATTAGAATATAAGAAAATTGTACTCACATAAAAAAAAAATAGCTCCCACTCCTCAACCTTGAATAAACAATTATAGAAAATGAAATATCACATATGTATCGAAAACATAACAATGTTGACAAATATATGGGTGTAAGGCCTTGAAGTCTCTTTCCAGATCTAGCCCTATTACAGACAGTTGTCAATTGGAACAAGTCATGATGAAAGATGGTAGAAAATTGAATGTCATCGATACGCTAGTTGAGTATCTTATGTATTTATTATTTACTATGCTTTGAATGAGGACTTATTGAACATTTGTATTAATATGTATATTGTATTGAAAAGATAGATGTTCATATTATTTTCTCTCATTTCTCTAGTTTGTGAGAGGTTGTAATGGCTGAATATTTTCCTACCTTTGGTGGTTCTAGAAGATTTCACATTAACATTTCCACAATAAGGGGAAAAATGCAAGTTTTGTGGCTTTTTCCTTCATTTCTGGAACTGGGGGTTAGAAATTGAACTTGCTATATCTTCTCTCCACAGTTATGAATTTCATATAATATTTGGTTGAACTTCCCTCAAATTCTACCGGCATCTAACATATAGCATAAGGCATCAACAACTAACACATGAAAGTATAGGGAAAGTCAAGACTATTGTCTAAGAAAAATAATGTAATAAAATCGTGTTAGAGAAGAATCCATTCACCAAAACAAAGGCATAAACCTAAGATATCATTATAGAGGCATGTTTGAATCCAAAACCAAGGAAAATATGCATCTTTTAAATAAATGATTAGTGATTCTGGTATATATATATATATATATACACACACATACTTAATAAATGAAAGAGAAATTATAAGTTTAAATTCTTTAATGTTCAAAGTCTCAATGCTTCAAAGTTTTTTTAGGGTGTTGAATCCATTTATGCATTCAAAAGTACATTTTAAACCATTTTAAACCAAAAGAAATGACAATATATATAGCTAGAAATTTAGTTTATATATGTGTGTGTCTGTGTTTTTCACACTAGTTAAATAAAATACTAAACAATAATCATTAAATTATTGATCATCTACTACATAAATATAATTGACTATTAACTTATATAATATTTTTATGAAAAGATTAACTATAATATCCACATTCAAATTTTAGAAAATAACAAATTGTAGCAAATAAGGCCAACCATAAAATCTAATAAGGCCCCATTTATTGAGAGTGGTGTGATCCACACATGTGGATTCAAATAACTCATATTTTGTAATGGATACTTTCTTTCTCTCACACTTTTGAATAACTAAAACATGGTTGTTGAAGGACTATTTTGTTATTGCAATATTATCTCGTTAGCACACTTGCTATAGTATAGTTTCTCTTTAGGGAGTGCTTTTCTCGAAGGTTATTACTCTCTCCATTTATTCTATGATTTAGTGTTTTCTAGTTGTTCTATTGGATGCCTCTCTCTCTTATGGTTTCAACATGTTATATTAATTGTGAACACCCCTTATCCTTCTCATCACTACTTCTAGGTATTTTTTTATTTAAAACTCCATAACCCAATTATATAGGAATTACTCTTTAAAAATTCCACCATCAATCTTATTCTAAAGAAACCATCTAGAAAAAAAAATATTAGGTCTCCCCTTGCCTAAAAAAGACCTAACCCAAAGTGAAATGAATATTTTTGTTGTCACACTGGAAAATATTCCTAAGTGTTCATAGAGTTGTGCTCTCTTAGAGCCCATTATAATGTTTGAAATGCAAGTTTGGGAGGTGATAATATGTACTAAATTCAATAACGTTAATTTTGAGTATAAGGTGTGCCATTGTTCTTACATTTAGTGGGTTAACATGTCTTTCTATGTATATTTATTTTATACATCCATTAGAGGTTTCTTTCATCAAATAGTTGAACTATGTTCATGTCTAACATTCAAGTTAGACTACATCTTCACTATATGGCTTAAATTTAGCATTAAAGGGGGATACTTTGGTTTAATTACTTCTCCCCAATGTTTAGATTAAAGGGGACTATTGTGAATAGGTCTAACCCTATTTTGTAATGGACATTTATAAAACTAATCATATGTATTTGGGTGAGCTATATTCAAGTTGTGCATCTAGAATCCATCTCACATTGTCCATCTCATGTGTATATCATATCAGTTAGTTAATTTTTAATTTAGCGAGTGTATTTTTAGCTTTTTTTTGTGACACGAAGATGAAACTATATATTCCATAGTCATACATGGTGTTCACCTATATAAGTAAGTGGGTTCTCATGATACACCATAAAGTAACTTTGCAATTGTGCATAGAGCACACTTATGAAGAAATTTTCTATGTGTAGTAGTGTTTTTGGTAAATATCAACTTATATTGATATTAGATATACATACACTCTTTCATATGTATTTGAGTGAGATATGTTTGAGTCGGGCATCTATATACCGACTCTCAGTTGTATCCAATATCAAATTCATAAATCCACTCCCACCATTCAACATATATCCATTTTATTTGAGTTGGATTTCCAAAACACACTTTTGTATTATGGCCATAGTCAACTAAATTGAGTTCAACATCCAAAAACAAACTCATATTTGTATTTCAACATTTTTTTATGTGCCCGCTATTCAACCAAAGAGGGGTTGTTGATAATTGTGTGATCCTCCTATTTTTCCAAGAGCAGCTTATGTTGTGCCATTAATTAATTTGGTTAGGAATTGATGTATCTTTTTATTATAATGAAATATTAGTTTTTGGTTAATTTCAACCTAGTTTACTAAAATGTGGGTGCACAAATATCCTTGGGGGGTGCCCTAATTCTTGAGTAGTGTATAGATACACATGGGAAATTAATTTGTAAATAATCTTATTTTTACATTGACCAATCTTGCATTATCTCTCTCTAGTACAGTTGCAATCATCTAATTCATTTGGGCTTACCTTGTCTATTATCACAATTGTTTGGCTATAGCAAACTCATATTTGGCCACATTTTCTCTCTAAGGTGTGTGCTTCCTTACTAGTGTTATTATTTTCATTTATTAGAATTTTTAGGGTTTGATGGTAGTTTCATTTGATCCTTCTCTCTTGTCATTTCAAAATCATGGTGAAAGAATTATAATATGAAATTAGTAGTTCAAACAAAAGTCTTAAAATATCATATAACGTCTACAAGATATGCCATAATAAAGATTCAAGACAATGCAGTTCCTATTTCCTAAAATTTCCTCTTGTTCTAAGAAACTTGTAAATTTTTTTAGTCTTCTAAGAATATGAGTAGGTTGAAATTATTGTGGAACAAAGGAAAGAGTGTGGCCACAAAGAACATGACACCCATGCAATGGTAGAGCATATGAATCTAATGTTGTAGAATTTATGATGCTACCAATGGTGGAATGGGGAAACATATTTGTTACATGATCAATAGGATGAGTCCCATAAATCATTGATGCAATGATCAAGAGTTATAAGGCTACAAATCTATCCTCCAAATTTTCCTACTATCTAATGATATCACAAGTCATGTATGTTTTATCATTCTTCATTGCTCCCCCATAATAGGACAACAACTTCAATTTGTAGTGCACTTAAGCCCAACTTTATGCTTGGTGTGCATTTGTGATCTTTCTCTTCACATTACTGATGAAGATGTAGTTCATCCAACATCTTTTTGCAGAAGAAGTGTTCAAAAATTGTGAAAAAACCCTCACCACCAATATATTTACATGTGCCAATAGAACCCCCATGTATGTTCCATCATTATATATGTTTCATCCTATATCAATCTTTAGTCACATGAACATTAGAAAAAAATTCCAAGAATGCTCATCTTGAAGCCTAAATTTCTTCAAACTTGATCACACTCAACTTGATCATGATTATTTTTATTTAATGGGATCTTATGGAAATTATATATATCCATACTTATGTGTTATTATAACACCTATTTTTGTTTCACCCCATGTAACTTTCATTATATGAGTTTGTTTCTGCAATTTATGTAAAAATTAATTTTATGGTTGAGATGGAGAGGCCACATATTCAGGTATTTGATGAGGAGAGGTTGCTTGGGAAGTGTTTAAAGAAATCCACACCCACCTCATTTACTTCCATTTACTTTTCACCCAATGAATTTAATTTTCTACAAAAACAACTAGTGAAGATTTAGTATTGGTTGCTTGAGTAGAGTAAGATTCCAATTCAGTCCCCTTCCTCATGGGACATAATGGAGAGAGAGGATGAATGTATAGATAAAAAATAATGAGAAAGTAAAACACGAGAAGGAAAAAGTGAGAGAACACAATGCAAGGAAAATAATAGCGAAATCTAGGACACAACTCAGACAACAAAGTAGTCTTAGCAAATGTAGGCTTAGTGGAGATTTGAATTAGTTAGTGATTGTTGAGTAAGGTGATAAACCACTAAGTGCTTGTTAGGTAAGATGATAAACTACTTAGTGCTTGTTGAGTGGGATCATAAATCACTTGGGTTCTTGTTGGAAGGATGATAAATCATTAGGAAGGTGAGTTAGTTCATTGTGGTTCTTTCTAGAAGGAGATGATCAAACACTATGTGTGAGTTGAGGAAGTCAATAAACCACTTAGTGTTTCTTACGTAAGTTGATAAACCACCTAGACAGTGGGTGATCGACTCCTACAATGGTTTCCTTGAAAAAGTAGCTCATAAACCATCTATATAGTGTATTTAATCTCCTAGAACTAAGCAATGCCTTAGTTGAGCCTTCGATGAATCATTGTGATTGATTTTCGAGAGGTAGAAAGTTACTATGGTGCTCATTAAAAGAGAGAAATTGATAAACCACTTGGATAAGAGAATCCATCTCTAATGTGATTAAATAAATATTGTTGTGAAATACCCTTGTGAAAATAACTCATAAAAATATGAATCTGGCTCAAGGGTAGTCAAGTACAAGAAAAATTGCAGTGTAGCTGACTTACGGTTGGGTGGAGAGTTGAAGTCCCTCCTTCAGTTACCAGATATTTGAAGTTAAAAAAATAAGTATAATTACTTACATCCATTTTAACTATAGACGATGAAATTGTATGATATGTGACTTGTGCATTTATATCTTAGCATCACCCATGGAACTTGTTGAGATTATTATATGATCATGGTAAAGGAGTTTCCTTGTATTGCTTTATGGTTATGTTGAACATATGGATCTATTTGTTTGTTTTTATCCTCATGAAATATATAGTCATTTCTAGGAATATGCATGTTTGCTTGAAGTCCCTTAGTTAAATTGTTATAGCATGTGATCCCATTTAATATTTAATATGCTCATGAATCTCATAGCTCACTGCCATGTTTAAGGATGTAGATTTCCTCACATAATAAGGAGGTAATTATGTGATTGGCATGAACATTTAGATATACCTAATAGTTACGTATTTGAATAAAAATGAGAGAAGTTTGTTGTTATGTACACCTATATAATGTTGCAATGTCTTGATCTTCACAAGTAAAACTTGATATGTGATCCTCTTGTGAAATTTAGTTGTTGGGGCCATTTCTTACCTTTTCTCATAATTTGATATAAGGCAAGTTTATTAGTCATTAATTATGTTATGGTCATGATATAATGCCTTAGGATTTCAATGCTTAGATGCGGGTTTTGATTCCTAGAAATTGGTGTTTCAAGAAATTCCTTGTCTTAAGGAAATTCTCATATATCCTTTGAAATCGCATTTCCTGTAAGTTTTGGTAGAAAGATACACATTTATTTGTGAGGAGATGGTCCCTTAATGAATCTTGTATTCAATCCAGATATCCTTTTCAACTCCCAAACATTAGTTGCATTCAGATATGTGGAGGGGGTGGACATCTATAAGACTAGTGAATGGAAACAGTGGTTTAGGCATCTAGCTAGTCAGAATGAAGCATCTTGTCTCCAAGACATCTGGTGGTGGAGGCATGGTGCACATAAGAAAAGTCAAGAATGGGACTAGGTTCATATTTCCCATTGAATTTGCATATGGCCTAGGGTGTTTTGGATATTGGATAGAAATGGAAAACCTTATTGAACTTCAGTTGTATGCTAAGATAGATACTCCACTAAGAAGGCAAGAAAATCTAGAGATTCATGGGATTTGGGGGTATTTCAATAAGGCATATCTTTGTGCACCCGATATTTCCCTTTGAACTCGATATAATGAAGAGTAATCATAAAACATGACATGGTCAGCCTTGATGCAACCTTTGTCCCTAAGCATACATGTCAAGTGTCAATAGGTTAATGAAAAGTCTACATGGATGCTATGTAAGTGCCATGAGAAAGGTGGGACTACTAGAGATGACATGGAAAATCCATGTGGGTTACACATGGATGTCATGTAGTTGTACCTCAATGATGTGGCATGATATAATTGGATAAACTTTGAATGGGAATAAATCTCAATCTGAGAGTCAAACTGAGATAAAATTTATATTACTACAAAGTTTTCAATGATCTAAATGTGATGATGGTATTAACATTGAGTTTCGATGAAGTTGGAAAAATACGATTTTTGGTAAACCCATCTTCATAACATAATTTGGAGGTCAGATTAAATAAAGTGTAACACCTCCCAAATCCTAAGATAGCTTAAGGGGGGTCCAATGGAGTGTTACAATGTGGTATTAGAGTGCCTAGGCTCAACACTTGAACTAAACGTGCCTTAAATAAAAGAGGCTAAAAGCTCTATTAAAATTACAGAGTGGTATTTAATATAATGGTTAATTTCTATATGTGTGTGTTGATTTTAGAATTACCACTGATATTATTGTAGGCATAATAATTTGTTGATATGCTATTTTGTTTTTTTAACTGGCATACTAACTTGAGATTTGATGTTTCGGCTACTTTTGCATTAACATGTTTGTTTCAAACATACCAAGGTGATGAATGAAAGTGTTTATTTGTATTTGATTTAACTAAAAATCATGTGTGTGTAACAACACATAAGATGACATCTAGGTGCAACAAGGAAACCAAGGAATGAGAAATAGGATGATGTAGTACAACATTAATAGAAACCATCATTAACAAGAAGAAGACTATTAATTTTTCATTGTTCTATGTTGCTACAATTACTTTAGCCCAAATATTTGCTTCAATTACCAATATTTCAAAACAATTTCAATTCTTCCAATTATCAAGAGAAATTGTAGATAGAACAAGAAATGCAATAGACAATAGAAAATTAAGAGAAATAACAAGAGACATAATGATTTGGTCAAGGACCATGGAAAAACAACACAAGGGGGAAAACCCTTTCAAATTCTTCTTCTTATTAGATTGTCATAAAAATTTTAGTAAAGAGAGATTATAATGATCCAATTCACCAATCGCAAGACTATCTAGGAAAACCAACCAAACGATATCTCCGAGATGAGCCCAAAAACAATACTAATCAAAATCAAAGTTCCAAGACTGTGGTCAACAATCAAAGTATCCAATCAAATGTCAACAAAAACCTAGGTCCCAAACACACTGAGCTAGTAACCATTAGTGCGGTTGTAGCTCTCGAGCCACAAGGAGAACCTTTTCATGTGTGCATCTACAATTGAGATTTCCCCATTCCAACCTTGCAACCCAAAATCAAATTTTCCTTTTCACAAGTGTGAGCCTGGACCCTATAATTTTGGACCTATATGAACCAATTTTCATGAACCAACTTCAAACCTATGTGATCCAAACCAAAGAAGAGAGAAAAATAAGATGCTTGATACTAATGATGGCATCCAAATGAGTCTAACTTGAATTGTATTTAAATTCTTGCAATGGTGTCCAATTTCTCTTAAATACAACATGTACTTTTGTCCACAAGTGGGTTTTCATATTAAAAATACATTTTTCATTAACCAAATTAAATTCTTCCAAAGACTAGGAGGGGTAATTCTCAATGAGGAAGGTTGTCCGAGGGAGGGATTTGTCCTTGAGCTGCCAAATTAACAAAAAAATTGTCAAGAAGAGTAAAGATGAAGACTCTCTTAATTGGATGGACACACTTAGGACCTTAATAGATAAGTTGGAAAATTGTAAGGAAGATAATGAGAGGATTGTTAGATCTCAATATAGGAAAGCATAAGTAAATGCAATGATTTTGTAGATTCTATTACATCTACAAAGATAGAAGAAACATGAGTTTGGTGCCAACTACCTAGGAAAACAAAAATCCAAGAATATTCCATTAGGATTATGGAAACATGGATTGAAGGCTAATGGAGAAAAACACAACATGTCAAAGAAGAGACATAGAGAATAAAGTGAAGATACATGAGAGGAGAAAATCCACCCAACACTCCATAAACGAGAATGTATAGTCACGAACAATTTTTAAGTGTTGCAACCAAGAGTCACCACTACTTGAATGATGCTAGATTTCCCATAAGAGGATGAAGCATCCAATACCAACTACATCTAGTGGTGGAGTAATGATGCAAATCATAAAATCTAGGAACGGGATTGGGGTTCATATTTCCCATTGAATTCATATGCGATTTTTGGTGTTTGAAATCTGGGGTAGTGGTGCACACCATTGTGGAGCCTCATATATCTCCTCATATGGATACTCCACAAAGCGGACAAGTAATCAAGAGGTCTGGGGTATCTAGGAGTGTGTCAATAAGGCATATCCATATGAACCCCATGTTGGAATAAGGAATTACTAAGAGGGGGGAGGGGGTGAATTAGTAATAGTGAGATTCTTAATTATTTTCTTGAATATACTTTTAGTCCATTTTATTTTATGTTACTTATGAGATAATTTATTCATAAAGAAAGTGAGCATAAAGTTTAAGAATTCGTAGTTCATACAACCAATCACATAAGAAACATTCACATTTTGACACCGATGTTTTCATGTGGAAACCGAGAGGGAAAAAACCACCAATTTGTTGTTTGTTTATGATGTAATTTAAGAACCTACTTAATTACATCAGTTTGTTTGTGAGCACCCACTCATAGGAGGCACTGACCCCTTTAGGTTAGAAAGCACCAACTTTCCAAGAGGTACTGACCTCTTCTGAATGTAGGCTCCAACCTACTCTTTCCACTGTTATACTATTTCATACAATTTTGAAACTGAAAACAAAGGCATATACAATTACATATAAAATACCAATTTTATTGGTTGCATAAACAAATTCTGCTCTCAGTCCACTACTGTTCCACAGACTCCCCTTGGTCTTGTTATCACTCAAGAAAAACTTCTAAATTGTTCACATCAGTGCGATTGTTTGTCAAAGGTTGTTCTTTGCTCTATAGTTGGATGGACCCTTAACAATGGACAAGGCACTGAGATTACTGAGCATGGAAGACAAGAAAGATTGCATGATATTCATCGTGGTGTTGCCCAAAAGCTGAACCAGAACAGGTTAGCTCTTCCAGCAGTTGGGAATGACAACAGGATAGTGCGTGAAAACTCTGCATCAAGTGTGGAAGGTGCAGAAGAGTTTGAGGGGGACAACTCAGCAAAGTCTGAAGAGTACATGTTTTTTCTACGCATTATGTTACTGTTATTTTGGGCATGGATCACTTTACTTTCCTTCAACTCAGCCTTAGTGGTGGTACCTGTTTCTTGGTCGGGCATTGTTTACTTCCATTCCCTGATTTCCTATTACACATGGGATCAAATGCAATGATCTTTATCCCTTCAACATTGGACGCTATATTATTTGAGCTGTTGTAGCTGGAATTGGATATGTTGTTGATTATCTAAAGTCACATAACTTGAAATATCTTGTTAACCAAGTTTTAATGTGGTCCATGATTGTGGTCTAAGGCTTCATTCTGTTGTCTTTGTGGATCTTTGTTATCCCTGTTCTTATTGGACTATTATTTGAGTTATTGGTGATAGTGCCTTTGCGTGTACCCATCAATGAAAGTCCGGTGTTCCTTCTTTATCAAGATTGGGCGTTGGGAATCATATTTCTCAAGATCTGGACAAGACTAGTAATGCTAGGTCAGATGGCACCGTTGACAGATGGCATATCAAATTTGACCAAGTCAGAGCAGATGGATTTTCTCGTTTGCATGGTCTGTGGGTGCTTCAAGAAATTGTGACACCTATCCTTACTAAGCTTTTGACAGCCCTCTACATTCCTTACGTGTTTGCTCGGGGCCTGTTTCCTCTTTTTGGTTGTTCTCTTATCATCAACTCTGCAGTATACCGATTTGCATGGCCAGGATGCCTTACCTTGGGTTTGCTATGGTATTGTATAAAAAGATTTCACCAGTGGTTTATGAATGAGGTTGCATAACTATGGGGAAGACATATCAGTTCAGTCAAAAAGCAAGGATAATGCACAGGTTGAGGGAGTGGTGCTAGATTCAACAGATGGGGCTTCTGATTTTTCTAGTGACTCTGAAGAAAGTAGTTTCTCTTCTGATTAATACGGATTGCTCATCAAAATTTGAATCCAATTTATAGTATTTACTAGAATATTACTAGGTTGGTCTCAGTTATTGAGCTTATGACTAGAGTGAGGGTGAAGGTTGATGCTAATTCAACTGCTCTAATGGACGAAATTTATGAGAGCAATGGCAGGAGAAAAGAATTGAAAAAACTAAAGAAAGCTTATATTAGATATGCTAAAACGCGCGAAAGCAGTTTGGAACTCACTAGTTGTAGCCAAGTCAGTGTTGTCCACCATTTCTAAGGGTTCACAAGGCTATGCTACATCGATGGAAGATGGAAAGGAGCACATTTGTTCCCCGATGCCTTTCAAGGCTGGGAAGTTACAAGCACAATCCCTTGTTGAAGTCAGCAGTCATGGAGAACCAGCACATGGTATTATTGAAGAGATGAATGCAACTGTGATTCCAGTTGGTATTGGGTTTTACTCTTCTCTCTTGAAAGCTTATTGTAAAGCCCAACGAACGATAGAGTTCTTTGCACTGCTCAAGGAGGTCAGGAAAGCAGGGATTCAGCTTGATGGGAGCTGTTATGATGCTCTTATTGAGTCACATTTTGCAAATAAGAATCTGTATGGTGCTCTGGACCTCTTCAAGGAGAAGAGAGAGGCAAAGGTCTTTTCCTTTAGTGATAGCTGTCAAACACAAATCAATGAAGTTGCAAAGGAAAGTAAACCAATTTTGGTGGCCCGTTTGTTAGATGAATTCCATGAAAACCAACAAGTTACTGCTGGGACACATGATTGGAATTCAATCATCCACTTCTTCTACAAGGCACACCTAATGAATGATGCCCAGAAAGCTTACAAGAAGATGACAGCCTTGGGATATCACCCTAATACATATACATTTCATTCTTTAATACATAGCTATTCGACTTCTGGAGGCATGTATCAGGAGATAACAATGTTGTGGTTGCAGATTATCTTTCTTATGGGTTGCCCTTTAAGTTGTCTAAGGATGATGTTTATTTGATTTGTGGCTGTTTACAAGAAATTAATTTGGTTCTCTCAGTTTTGGCTCGTGAAGGCGCAAATATTCTCCTCCCAAGACCAGGATTTCCAACATATGAAGCATTAATGGCATACAAAGGCATTGAAGCAAGGCATTATGATTTAGTTTCAGAAAGGGGTTGGGAGATCAATCTAGATCAACTTCATACAATTGCAGATAGCAACACAGTGACAATGGTTATTATCAATCCAAGCAACCAATGCAGCACTAATTTTACCCATGATCAGTTGGCTAAGGTTGCAGAGATAGCTAAAAATAATTACTCTTGGGAGCATATTGGAAATGGATGGTTCCTGTTTAGCAGATTGGTTGGTTTGTGACATGTGATCCAGATGGTATTATGAGGAAATCTCAGATAACTGAAGGCATTATTGCAACCCATTTAATTGACTAGGCACCATATAGGTTTGTTGCTGCAGCTATCCGGAATCCCGTGTGTAATCTCTCATTAATGGTTGGCACAACAGATATTCCTAATTGATGTTATGTGGAGGCATATGGAAAGAATGGGAAAAATGTTCACACTAAAGCACCTTCAATAGAAGATATCGTCCTTGACCGCATTCTGCCTTGTGTAGATGTGGCAACAGCTAAACAATCTTTAAATCAGAGCAAAACAGTGAACACTTTAGTAGACCTTATGAGGAGGACGTTGTCTTCATTGCCAATAATTGGCATACATCTCTTCTTCCTTGATACTTGAAGATTTTTTCATAAATGCCAAGGTTGCATATTGCGTACATACCTTGAAGAAGGGGGTCCATATATATATTCAGTTTGAAAAGCTTCAAGGCACATGAAAAGAAACATTTCAAGATAGCAAAAGGCTCAAAATGGAAAAATTTTGGTTGAAACTGTGCCTTTTGGAATAACACAACAGTTTCGTAGCGCATTACGAAACTTTTGAAGATGAGGACTAACGCTCAGCAGTTTCGTAGCACTTTACGAAACTGCTAAAGCTAAACAATTTAATATTAGTCAATGGGTTTTGAAAAACAAGCAGGAATTTTGAGAAGGGTATGTCTACAAGGAATCATCTGAAGCCATCAACTTTCAACAAGATCAAGACAGCCTGCAAGAACTTTTGCCTTCACATATGAAAACGGTGGACAACATATTAAGGATGTGGCAATCTGTTATATTTGGGATACGACATTAAAGGCCAGCAGGTAGCTACAAACACCTACCATAGAGACCACTTGGTAGAGAACAAATCTTGATTGTAATAAATGCTATGCTCAGCATGATGTAGAATTAGAATCCTAATTGTCTTAGGTCTCTTAAACTGCTAGTTAGCAGTCAGTTGTATTTATTAGTTAGTTTTAAAGGTTAATAGGTGTCATGATAAAGAAAATGTGAGTTCCCCTCATGCTTGAGGAGGATTCTTAGTTAGGTAGAAGAGCTCTATAAATAGGATAAAGAGAAATGTATAAAGGGTTGGAAAATTTATGAAAAAAAACTCTGATATTTGGCTTATGTAATACTCTGTTTTGGTAATACAAGTTTGGCTTTGCTTGTCAGGATTCATGAGGGATTTGATGTTCAGAATATGTGGTATTGTTCTTTTCCTAATATTTGCAGTGGTATGAATGTGTAATCACTTAGAATTCACTTAAGGTGCTTTAACTTCTTGTATACATTCGTAGGGTATGTGGTCCTATTTGAGTTAGTATGTTCTGAATTTGTTAAATGTTGAATGCCCTGACTTCTACGTAAGGTTAATACCATTGCATACTAAAATGATGTTGACTCCATAAGCCCAATGGATAGTTGCTAAATGTGTTTCCACCATTCATATTTTTACATTTGTATCACAAGAGTTAGCCATCTTAACTATAATCAAAATCATTAACCCTTTTGAGAGAGCCCTCTCAGGTTGAGGAGGCTAAGCCTCAGCCTAAAGTAGGTTTGAAATAGTTACTTGAGGTATTCCTGGTCTGCAGCCTTCCAGGGTCAGATTTTGAGATAACATTTTGGTGCATCTGCCAGGAGCCTGAAGTCTATTCATTCCTGAAATTAAGAGGCTGAACTTCTGAAGGTAGCAGGAGCTCAGACATCATTTTGAGGTTGCAAAACTACCTTGGTGACTCCACACATCAAATAACAAATTGGAAGGTGACTCCACTTCTATAATATCAATAGCTTGATGAAGTTTCAATATGAGTTCCACTGCAAGAATGAATGCCAGGTATGCTCCTATGAATCGTCTCATATCCCTAGTTTTCCAAATCCTATGCCAAAGGTTGATTGGTTAGAGGATCTTTCGATATTCAAAGATGAAAAGAAAGACAATGTTGCTCTTCATTTGGTTAGGTTTCATATGCATGTACGCAATCTTAAGGCTCAGTTTCCTGAGGATTGTCTCATGAGGATGTTTATGACCACTTTAGAAGGAAAAGCATGGTCTTGGTATAAAAGTTTGGAAAATGGTTCAATATATTCGCTTGCTATTTTTCATGATGAATTCTATGAGATGTATAAAGAATGTTATCCTTCCTTATTGTTGCTCAAATATTGTTGTAGACATTCTTTAAGTCTTATTCACTACTTGGAGGATTGTTATGATGATGATGAATTTATGGATGAAGAAAGTTTAGGGCTCTTCATAACAATGCATTTCAACACCAAGAAGAAAGTATAACATCTCATGAAATGCAGCATGAAGATCAGCAGGGGTTTACTTATGAAAACCATATTACATCCTCTGAGATTGATGTAGAGATGCAGTAGATTTGTCAGGCTTCAGATCATTATGAGTATGAAATTGATTGCAAACATCAAGAAGAAGTACTAGAAAATAGCTTTTATAGCCCTCAGGTAGAGGAAAAGGTTGTTCAATTTTGTAATTCCTTGCAGCAGCTTACTTCAAAGGATGATCACAATAGTGAAGAAAATTACATTGTCTATGGGAATCATGTAGAAAGGCAGTCAGATAGCACATCAAAGGAATTTTGTGTGCCTGAGGATCAGTTGTCTGAAGAGATAGAATGTTATGATGATTATCAAAATAACCATGTTCTCTTTGACCCTATAAATGAATACATGGAAAAGTTTTGCAGATCAGTATTTCAATTTCATTTGCATTATGAAGATCATATACATTATAAGTTGATTTTGTCGTCTCACTATCATGGTTATTTTGACGTTGAATGCAGTCAAGAGCCTCCAATATTAGAAAGGACAATTGATTGGCTTTATTGGAAATATCATGTTGCTTGAGCTACAAGTGGAGCTTGCATCTGATAGGGTAAGTAGGTAGGAAAATGCAAATAAGCTCAAGGTTGACTGAGCAGTTTTTTTAGTAGATATAGACTTCTCTCTCCTACAGTGATCATCAAACTCAAGCTTGAGGTGAAGGCCCAAGAAGCTTAAAGGGGATGCTTTTCAAGCAAATTTCCATTTGTCATAAGAGGATAAAGCACTGGACCTGCGAGTTCTTAGTGTACTACAGGAGCACACTATCCCAAGTGGAGCCACTGTTATCACTCAAGAAAAACTTCTAAATTGTTCACATCAGTGCGATTGTTTGTCAAAGGTTGTTCTCTTATCTATAGTTGGATGAGCCCTTAACAATGGACAAGGCACTGAGATTACTGAGCGTGGAAGACAAGAAATATTGCATGATATTCATCGTGGTGTTGCCCAAAAGCTGAACCAGAACAGGTTAGCTCTTCTAGCAGTTGGGAATGACAACAGGATAGTGCGTGAAAACTCTGCATCAAGTGTGGAAGGTGCAGAAGAGTTTGAGGGGGACAACTCAGCAGAGTCTGAAGAGTACATGTTTGTTCTATGCATTGTGTTACTATTATTTTGGGCATGGCTCACTTTACTTTCCTTCAACTTAGCCTTAGTGGTGGTACATGTTTCTCTTGGCTGGGCATTGTTTACTTCCATTCCTCGGTTTCTTATTACACATGGGATCAAATGCAATGATCTTTATGCCTTCAACATTGGATGCTATATTATTTGAGTTGTTGTAGCTGGAATTGGATATGTTGTTGATTATCTAAAGTCACATAACTTGAAATATATTATTAACGAAGTTTTAATGTGGTCCATGATTGTGGTCTAAGGCTTCATTCTGTTGTCTTTGTGGATCTTTGTTATCCCTGTTCTTATTGGACTATTATTTGAGCTATTGGTGATAGTGCCTTTGCGTGTACCCATCAATGAAAGTCCTGTGTTCCTTCTTTATCAAGATTGGGCATTGGGACACATATTTCTCAAGATTTGGACAAGACTAGTAATGCTAGGTCAGATGGCACTGTTGACAGATGGCGTATCAAATTTGACCAAGTCAGAGCAGATGGATTTTCTTGTTTGCGTGGTCTGTGGGTGTTTCAAGAAATTGTGACACCTATCCTTACTAAGCTTTTAATAGTCCTCTACGTTCCTTACATGTTTGCTTGGGGCTTGTTTCCTCTTTTTGGTTATTCTCTTATCATTAACTCTGCAGTATACCGATTTTCATGGCTAGGATGCCTTACCTTGGGTTTGCTATGGTATTGTATAAAAATATTTCACCAGTGGTTTATGAAGGAGGCTGCATAACTATGCGGAAGACATATCAGTTCAGTCAAAAAGCAAGGATAATGCACAAGTTGAGGGAGTGGTGCCAGATTCAACAGATAGGGCTTCTGATTTTTCTAGTGACTCTGAAGAAAGCAGTTTCTCTCCTGATTAATATGGATTTCTCATCAGAAGTTGAATCCAATTTATAGTATTTACTGGAACATTGTTGGGTTGGTGTTAGTTATTGAGCTGATGACTAGAGTGAGGGTGAAGGTTGATGCTAATTCAATTGCTCTAATGGCCCAAATTTATGAGAGCAATGGCACGAGAAAAGAATTGAAAAAACTAAAGAAAGCTTATATTAGATATGCTAAAATGTGCGAAAGCAGTTTGGAACTCACTAGTTGTAGCCAAGTCGGTGTTGGCCACCATTTCTAAGGGCTCACAAGGCTATGCTACATCGATGGAAGACGGAAAGGAGCACATTTGTTCTCCGATGCCTTTCAAGGCTGAGAAGTTACAAGCACAGTCCCTGGTCGAAGTTAGTAGTCATGGAGAACCGACACATGATATTATTGAAGAGATGATGCAACCATGATTCCAGTTGGTATTGGGGTTTACTCTTCTCTCTTGAAAGCTTATTGTAAAGCCCAGCGACCGATGGAGGTCTCTACACTGCTCAAGGAGGTCAGGAAAGCAGGGCTTCAGCTTGATGGGAGCTGTTATGATGCTCTTATTGAGTCACGTTTTGCAAATAAGAATCTGTATGGTGCTCTGGACCTCTTCAAGGAGAAGAGAGAGGCAAAGGTATTTTTCTTTAGTAATAGATGTCAATCACAAATCAATGAAGTTGCAAAGGAAAGTAAACCGATTTTGGTGGCCCGTTTGTTAGATGAATTCCATGACAACCAACAAGTTATTGTTGGGACACATGATTGGAATTCAATCATCCACTTCTTCTGCAAGGCACACCTAATGAATGATGCCCAGAAAGCTTACAAGAAGATGACTGCCTTGGGATATCACCCTAATACATATACATTTCATTCTTTAATACATAGCTATTCAACTTCTGGAGGCATGTATCAAGAGATAACGATGTTGTGGTTGCAGATTATATTTCTTACGGGTTGCCCTTTAAGCTGTCTAAGGATGATGTTTATCTGATTTCTGGCTGTTTACAAGCAATTGATTTGGTTCTCTCAGTTTTGGCTCATGAAGGCGTAAATATTCTCCTCCCAAGACCAGGATTTCCAACAAATGAAGCATTAATGGCATACAAATGCATTGAAGCAAGGCATTATGATTTAGTTCCAGAAAGGGGTTGGGAGATCAATCTAGATCAACTTCATACAATTGCAAACAGCAACACAGTGGAAATGGTTATTATCAATCCAAGCAACCCATGCGGCACTACTTTTACCCATGATCATTTGGATAAGTTTGTAGAGACAGCTAAAAGTAATTACTCTTGGGAGCATATCGAAGAAATGGATGGTTCCTGTTTGGCAGATTGGTTGGTTTGTGACATGTGATCCAAATGGTATTCTGAGGAAATCTCAGATAACTGAAGGAATTATTGCAACCCATTTAATTGACTAGGCACTAGATAGGTTTGTTACTGTAGCTCTCCGGAATCCCGTGTGTAATCTCTCATTAATGGTTGGCACAACAGATATTCCTAATTGATGTTATGTGGAGGCATATGGAAAGAATGGGAAAAATGTTCACACTAAAGCACCTTCAATAGAAGATACCGCCCTTGACTGCATTCTGCCTTGTGTAGATGTGGCAACAACTGAAGAATCTTTAAATCAGAGCAAAACAGTGAACACCTTAGTAGACCTTATGAGGAGGACGTTGTCTTCATTGCCAATAATTGGCATACATCTCTTCTTCCTTGATACTTGAAGATTCTTTCACAAATGCCAAGGTTGCATATTGCATACATAGCTTGAAGAAGGGGGTCCATATATATATTCAATTTGAAAAGCTTCAAGGCACATGAAAAGAAACATTTCAAGATAGCAAAAGGCTCAAAATGGAAAAATTTTGGTTGAAACTGTGTCTTTTGGAATAACACAGTAGTTTCGTAGCGTGCTATGAAACTACTGAAGCTAAACAATTTAATATTATTCAATGGGTTTTGAAATACAAGTGGGAATTTTGAAAAGGGTATGTCTACAAGGAATCATCTGAAGCCATCAGCTTTCAACAAGATCAAGACAACTTGCAAGAACTTTTGCCT
>APFE030213852.1:0-11484 GCA_000404065.3 Pinus taeda | reverse complement strand
TATACATATACATATACATATATATATACATATACATATACATATACATATACATATACATATATATATACATACATACATATACATATACATATACATATAGCGTTTCTCAAAACATTGTGCAATAATGTATGTGAACAAGTATAAATTTTACAATATTTAATGGATAATAAGTTAAGCTTCTTGCTCCTGAAGATGGGTGGAGTGTTCACTCAAAATGTTGGACTCTTCAAACAAAATACACAGGATTCCAGAAGTTCTAAACAACGTTAACTTAAAGTTTTCATCGCATTTAAGAACCCTTACCATGGGAAGCCAGTTGTCGACAAGAGTCCTTTACCGCAGAAGTCAAATATCTACATGGGAAAACCAGCAAACTTGAAATGATGTGGAATTTCTAAAAAAATTGTCCAATAATGACTGGGAACAAGTGTGTGTGTGAAAAGGTCAAATTTATCAAAAATTATAATATATCATATTTTCATAATATTAATTTGCATATCTTTCACCATAATTTATAGATAAGAAATGGATAATAGAGTTGAATTTTAATTTCAATAGTGATGCAATAATTTGATTTAAATAAAAACAAAAAAACGTATTTAAAATAAGAGTTTTATTTTTATTTTTTATTGATTATAGTTACTTTAAAAAAAAAGTTAGATTATATATTCAAAAAGTAATATTGTCATCGATGATTCATGATTTTGAACTAAATAAAATAATAAATAAATAAATAATGCATTTAAATGAGATTTCAACATTTAATCTTTTGTTGACTATATCATCAAATTATTTAATTGAATTTTAAATAAAAATTCATTCACTAATGTTGTAAAGAGAATGCAAATAATTTTTTGTGAATTTTTTACTTCCTTGATATGAATATTGATTATGACAATTAATTGCATCACAACGCAAATCTTCGTAAGGTTAATAGAATGTTTGTAAAACATTTAATTTAGACATTAGTATTAATTAAAAAAATATAATAAGTACCAATAAAAATGTGTTTGAACAATTAAAAGTAATATCAACAAATTAATTAAACTTCAACATAGTTCACAAAGTCAATTCATTAAGGTAAAATATGTGTTTATAAGTGACAATCTATTTTTTCTTATAATCATATCCTTTCGTTTTCTATAAAAAAATAAAAATAATGATTATGATTTTAAGGCAATTAAAAACATTAATATTATGAGTGGATAATAAATTAAACCAACCATTTAATTAATATGTTGTTACAAAAAATAACTATTTTTTGTTTTGACACTATTTTTTTTTCTAAGTAAAGTTAATCTATTAATATGTAACAAAATATGAGTACAATAAGGCTCAGGCCTCAGCAGTGCTAAACATTGTTTATCAAAGAATACCTTGACTGCCCCATCGTTGGGGAAACCAGTTCGCAAAGGAAAAAAATACCCAGATGTGGGATATCAGTTTTTAAAACAGGAAAAAACAAAATAAGAGAAGTTCCAATTGGATAAACATAAACCCAGAAAAGCTCCATTAGAACAAGCATAACAAAAAAAGACCAGTCAGCAAAGGAGACCTCAGCTGGTGACACCTGGCTACCACGCGTCGTCATTTGAACTCGTCTGGGATGGGTATCTCTTCAAATGGACATGCGTACTGGTCCCAATCATCCTCCTCCTCTGACACACCACTATGTGGCCCACATGCAGGTTGGACGCCACCAGAGCTGCCAGCAGCTGCATGCGGAGCCAACACGTCAGTCATGCTGCCACCTGGTGGTCGTGTGGCTCCAGAACTTCCTCCCGCTATATGCTGACCACAACCCATGGCCTTGCCATGCAGAGCATCCATTTCCTCGTCCAACATATGGTTTCCAGTATCTTTTCCATTCCTGTGTCTACGAGCCTCCTCTTGCTACACTTCAGTACCTCCCGCTGGGGTGGCTTGCGGCTCATTTTCTTCAGTGAAAACAATGGTGATGGTGACAATAATCACAGGTCTATTTAGGTTGCTGCAAAATCTAAATTGGGTCGAGTGGGGAGCTAGGTGAGCGGGCAAAGGGAAGATGGCAGTGTGAACCGCGAAACCGCTTCGGCCAACACCTAGAAACTGTGTGCGTCCCTGACCACTGCGGGTATTAGGATACCTTCCCGAAATAGAGTTATGGGGGTAAGGAAGTTCAAGGGAAGGAGAGGGGGCGGCGGGTTCAGGACTTGGCATCGCTTAAGGGCGGGCACTACCACCCCAATTACCACCTCTGCGGCTCCTCACACGATGAAGAACCATGATGGAATGTCTGGCCAAGTTTTCAGTGGGAGAAATGGCAGAGGAATTGAGCAGAGGAGGAGCAAGGGATGGCTAGGCGGAGGTCAAATTGCAAAGCCTGGAATGGGAATAGTGATACCCATTGCCAAGATCAACACAACTCACTAACCAGCAACGACTCCTGGTTACAGTACAAGAGCAGGGTTCAGCAGCTTGGGGCAGGCAATTGCAATGGAGCAGGGGAGGAGGGAAAACAATATGGCGAGGAGAGTCAATTTCTATGCACATAATGGCCAGTTCTCAGCCCAAGAATTCATTAAATGCTGCTTGCGGGCAACCATGAATTCGGCGCAAACTGGTTTGGCATGGAATGCCGATGACCATGTGGCTTGTCCTCTCGCCGCCTACCAATCTAATCTTCATTAATTACCTTGATTGACACCCGCATCTGGGTTTTTTTTGACACTAATTACAAATAGATATAAATACTAATATAAGCTTAGCTCAACAACTATAAGTTGAAAAGAAGTTGTCATTATATAGAGAATGGCAAGATTGAAATCTTCTAGTATTGCATTTTTCACAAATTAAAATGTAGAAGAACCATGGGCATTTGATGCAAGCATATAATTCCATGTTTGATTTGCATTGCTAAGCAAATTGAACATGCTTTGTCTCATCCTCCTAGAAGTGAATGAATTGCCCCCCAAATTATTTCTGAAGCTTTCCAATACCATTAACACATCTCTCATAGTTGGTCATTCGTTAGGTGAAACTCTTGGAAAAATCAAACCAACTTGTAGCAAAGAATGTAGGTATTTGTATGCTCTTTTTTTCTCAAATTCATCTCCATCCACATCATTTAAAATTTTGTGGTCAATTACCTCCTTCACTCTATTTGGAAAGGTTAGGTTTACCCACTTGTGAATGTTAAGGTCTCTAGAAAATATGACACTGGTTGGTTGTTTCCTTGTAGGTATTTCCAATAACAAAATGCCATAGTTGTAAATATCTCCTTTGGTAGACGGTGACTCACCTAATTCATACTCTGCATTAAAGATAACCTTCATCAAATTTTACTCAACCAATCCATACAAAATTATTGGTGAGAAAAAACAAGTACAAATCTAGCAATCTAAAATGACATACCTAGTGTGACATAGGCCACAATACCTGTTAAAGCAAGTCTTGAAGTAAGTGGCTCAGCAACAACTTCATTGATAAATATTGCAATACCAAAATTAGTTACATTCCCTAACATGTTTTCATCTAGAAGCACATTGTTGGGGCTTAAATCGCAATGCACTACTTGAACATTTAATCATGATGAAAATATTCGAATGCATGGGCCTAATGTATTGCAATGTTCAATTGTGTTGTTAGTCCCATCTGACACACATATTCACCATTTTATCATTTTTATTAGGATACAAATTCTCCTCCAAGCTTCCATTAGACATAAATTCAAACACTAATGCTTTTAAATCGGGGTTGGAACATGAGGTTATGATCCTCATAAGATTTCGATGTTGAACCTTTTGCAAGACACCACATTCTTTTGTAAAAGCATTTTCCACCATGTATTTTTTCAAATGGAAAAATTTCATGGCAACAAGGGTGCCATCTCTCATAATGCCTTTATAGACTAAACCAAAATTCCCTACTCCCAATAAGCTTGCCTCAGAAAATCCATTAGTTTCTATTTGAAGGTCTTGATATGAGATCCGTTTGTGCTCTAGATTTTGTAAAATGGAATTTGAGGAATCAAAGTCTTGCATAAACATATTCCCTTTCCATGGGAAGCTCAAAAGTAGACAACATAGCATAAAATAAATTGCTCCACTCACTGGAAATAATAATATTTTCACAAGTGCAGAATGACCTCTTGGAGTTTTAAATGCAGGTAATTGGAATGATTTTGATCCACAAAGGCTAAGATTACCAATTAAAGATACACCAATGTTTTTCTTTGCAAAATTCCCTCCTTTTGAAACTTCCCCAGTGAGAGTGTTGAAAGAAAAATTTTATCTTTGAAGCATTTGCAATTTTTGGAGAGTGACAATTGGTATTAGACCTGATAAGGAGTTGAAAGACAAATCTAGGCTTGTAAGACTCTTTAAATTTATGAATGAGTTTGGAATAGGCCTTTGGAATGCATTTTGAGACAAGTTCAATAATTGTAGTTCACTACAACCTCTAATTACAAGGGGGATTGCCCAACTTAGTTCATTGACAGAAATGTCTATAGTTTGAGCCATTGTAACATTATAGATTTGAGGCTTCTGCGATCTGCATTTTGTGTGGTGATATCTTCCGGAGTCATCGCATTCATTTTTTTGTAATTGACGTTTCGAACCAACCTCTGTGGTTCATCATGAGGATTAGATGAGTGAATAAGTCAGAGATTAATGGGGTAATAAATAGAGGAGAGGGTTGGGAAGGGAAGGCATGGAGCCAACAGGTTTGATAATGATATGAAACAGATTTAGTTTAATTTGTTGATTTTATTATGATTATTAATTTTTATTAATGATTCTTAGATTTTGACAATTGTATTTTTAGTTGTTGATTAAATTATTAAGATTAAATGTTATGACCTAATATTATTAATGATTATCAACTAAATAATTGTTTTCTACATAACTATTAGTTTTTTGTTAATTACAAGATTTTAATGATTAATTTTTAGTATTGAAAATAATGTTAAATGTTGCATGATTAAAAAACTAAATTATAATTGAAACTTGATATTTAATAATGATCATGAACTAACTTAATCTTATATGTATTACTAATTGAATTTTTATTATTTTCGTTTCAAACCATGATTGAAAAAATAACTAATAATTAGAACTTATTGTTATAATGATAATGAATCATATTAATCTAATGTTCTCCTATTTATAAAAATATATAATTTTCCTAATTGATAATTGTTAAATTATTTTGTTAGTGATGTTGCAAGTCTTGATCCTTATAGACTACATATCTTTATTGATTAATAATTATTAAGATATTTTTGCTAATGATGTTCCTAAGTCTTGATGTTTATAGACTATTATTATATATTGATTTATAAAGTTTTCTGGTTTTTAAAGTATACTTGATTGGGATTGAGTTAACTAAGGTTTAATAAAAATTAAATGAATTTAATTTTAATATCAATTTAAAGATTTAAGGAGTAAATTGATACATTCTTGATTATTGTTATTTATTCAAATATTATTTTAATAATTTTTAGGGTTTGGTATACCATAAGGAGGACTAAGTGATAATGGGGCAGGGAGTGTCTAGGAGATGGTAGAATCCCTAGTCAGAGTGGGAATCCAATTATCACTTATTTTCCAACCATCATTTCAGTTGAGGTTGTTAGGGTGTTTTCCTATTTCGATAGATTCTCCAAGTTTTCTATGGTGATAATGATCAATTTTGGCCACAACACAAAAGTTGATACAAATGTGATGATTGGTTTTAGTAGACTACTCGACCAAAGCTGAGGTTTTGGAACGGTTATGCTTGATGTCAACGGCATGCTCTTGAATCCTAGTTAATATAGATCGACCGGTCTCACCAATGTAGGCTTTGCTACATGAACAAGGAACCAAATAAACCCATTTGTGGTGTTTAGGATCAATAGGATCTTTTTTTGATTTCAGACATCTGCTAATGGTATTCATGGTTTTGAAGGTGGTTTTTATATTATTCTTTTTTAAAATGTAATAAATATTATCAGTGGTGCCTAAAATGTAGGGAAGGTGAACCTTACTAGAACAATCATCCATAGGTTGTTTGTTTTTAGGGTTCTCCACTTTCTTGAAAGCTTTGATTCCTTGGTGTCTTCTATATCCATTATTTTCAAAAACATCCAATAGGTGGTCCTTCTCTTGACCAAAATGATCATGATCTGAAATACGCATAGCCCTAGTTGCTAGAGTGTTGAGCACCTCGAGTTTCTGAGAAGTATGATGGTGAGAGTTGGCAAGAAGGTAATGTGCTGTGTGGGTTTTCTTATGATAGACCTAGTGAGATATTGATCCAAGAACAAATTCACAATGATGGGAGACAGAGGTGATCACATGGCCACACCGCATGTCTGCTCATACATATATCATCTTTGAAGTTGAAAAAGGTAGATTTCAGACAAATTTCTACTAATTTTGTTGTGTTAGGATCAATGATTTTGTGGGCTACTTCCGTGGCTTCATTTATTGGAATATTGGTATAGAGATATTTTACATCAAAACTCACCAAGATGTCATTTTGGTCTAGTTTTATTTGTTTGATCTCATTGATGAAGTGATTGGAATCTTTGACAAAGGAGCTAGTGTTTGTGAGATGGTAAATGGGACCTCTAGTGGTATTGACAATAGGTCTAATGGGGATGCATTATTTGTGAATTTTAGGGGCTCCATAAATCCTAAGGGTGTAGGGATTAGTTTCAATAAGATTTTTGATATTGTGTTCATTGCTCATTTTTATCAAGTTATTAACATTCTTGGAGTTCTTTCTTATGGGATTCTTTTTTGATTCAATGTAACAACCACTATTGGTTAGGTGTTCTAGCATCTTCTCATTGTAATCTTTTGTGTTCATTATAATAGTTGCACCACCTTTATCAGCTTTCAAGACCATAATATTAGGGTTTTGGTTTAAGTTCTTGAGAGCAAGGTATTCATGTTTGGAAATGTTGCTTCTAGGTTTTTTAGCTTTTCTGAGGATGATGGAACAATCCTGTCTAATAATCTCTTTAATGTTGTCTGGTAAATCCTTAATCCCATACTCAATGTTGTACAAAATGTCTTCTTTTGGGGATGTTACATAGGGAAATAGAAAAATTCAAGCCTCTTTCAAGTAGACCTAAAGTGATTTGGTCAATCTAGGTGCTGGAGAGATTCATGATACTTACTTTCTCAGCATCTGATGTCACTGCCTCACTATTTATTGTTTGATTTCTTGAATTTCAATTTCTTGAATTTTTGGGACAACTCTATCACACAACAGCAAATGCGATGAGGCCTCCAACGAAGGCATTAAGCTCACGGTGCAAGATATGACAACATCCATAGAAATAGAAATTGAAATTCATGAAATTGAAACAATAAATAGCGAGCATGAAACAACAACATATTTGGTGTTTGACAACAAGAACAGTAAATGCGATCAGGCCTCCAATGAAGGTGTTAAGCTCATGGTGGACGATAGGACAACATAATCTATTGTATCATTTGGGAAATATTTGTGTTCCACATGGAAAGACAGTAAATGTCACAAGGGAAGTGCACGCTTCTCTTATTACTGGACATTTCGGTGTAAGTAAAATAGTGGAAAATCTTCAGAGGTATTTTTACTAACCTCGTATGCTTGAAAGTGTGTCACATTTTATCAGAGATTGTTCATTGTGTGCAGTCATTAAGCCTAGTAATATGAAACTAGGATTGTACACACCACTTCCAATGCCTTCACATCCATGGGAGAGTGATTCTATGGATTTTTTAGGAGGTCTTCCTTTATCAAGAAAATGTCATGATTATTTGTACGTAGTTATGGATAGGTTCAGCAAGATGTGCATACTGATGCCTTGTAAAAAACAAATTACAGCTAAACAAACAACTCAAATTTTCTTTCAAAATGTATGGGTTCATTTTGGATTACCTACTTCTATTGTAAGTGATCGTGATTCCCGATTTGTTGGGATTTTTTTGTCAAGCTTATGGAGCTTGATGGACACCAAGTTGAAGAAAAGTACAGCCTTCCATCCCCAAATAGGTGGTCAAACTAAAGTGCTTAACAAGACAGTTATTCATTTTCTAAGAGGATATTGCATCAAACATCCTAAGTTGTGGGATGAAAAATTGCATTGTATTCAGCATGCTTACAACCGAGCAAAACAATCTTCTACTCTAACTTCACCTTTTGAGGCATGTCTTGGTTATGCCTAAATCGCCTTTAGATTTCATCTTTGAGTGTTAGGATATTTCAACACATAGGAAATAGTTAAGTATAACTTGTTCTAGTGTAGAGTTAGGTAAAGTGTGTTTCTTTACTATGTACTTTTGTAACTTACAATCTGATGGTCACGATATGTAGTGATATGACGGTTCATTCTCTCCTTGGTATTACCGACACTTGATCCGTGGCTAAAACTCAATTGGTCCATGATCTCTATTTAAAGAGCATGGAGGGTAGTTTGTAGGGTAACCATTCATGAGAGAAGCTTATGTAAATTTTCATTCTTTTATTAATAAATTCCTGAAGTGGCTGCGTTAGCTCAGGCCATGGACTATTTCCTTCATTGAGGGTTTTAACCACATCAAGAATATTGGTGTGCTCATCTGTGATGTGTTTGTGAGCAGTGCCCTTTGGTGTCCTGTCTGAGGAACTTACCCTGTAAATTCATACATGGTATCAGAGCTATTTGAGGGCCGCATCCGTTGGTGATCCAAATCTGAAGCCAATAGAACTACATCCGACTGTCATTTCCTAGATCTACTATTTCTGACTGCGTTTGGGATGAGAGGACTGCTCTGTGTTAGGAGCATCTGTTCTAGTGAGGAACCCTTTTTGTTTCGCGAAAAAAGGTTTCTGGTAGTCGTGGTAACATCATTTTTAAGATCTAGAGGTATATAGTGTTGATTTGCAGTTTTTAGTTATTGTCTCTCTGTTTATTTCAGTTTATTTATCTCTTTGTTTTTTATTACCAGATCTATACCTTTCATTTATGTGTATCCTCTTTTCCTGTGACTCTGTGCGATCTAGGCAAATCAGAAACAGAAAGGAAGCGTTTCTCTCATGCGTATGCTCTTTTCCATCGCACCTTAGTGTGATCTTGGAAAATCATTAACATTGAGGAAAAATTTTAGTTTCCGAGTAAAGCTAACTTCAAACCACAAGGTTTGTTTTTTTGTATGTCCATGTTGGGTTTTGTGGTTTTTTTTGTAGGCAAAAAAAAGAGCTATCTCAAGCAAGCACGCACCCCAAAGCTTCAGTGACTTGAAACAAAAAAAAAACAGTAAAACAAAAAACAAAAAGAAAACCCCTTCCTCTTTTCCAAAAAATTACTAACCTTTTAAACTAGGTCCAAAGTTATTTTGTTAGAATAGAGGTCTTGGATTCAGGTCTTTATTTTTTTGGGTAAATTTTTCAAAAAGCATATGTAGCTTATGTTTTAAAGTTACTTTATGTAAAAGTGTTCTCACCCATTATAAAAAGTGAGTCACTTATAATTCTAAAGTCTCTTTATCTTTCTATTTAGTTTCATTTATTGGGTAGCTTCATAAAGTACCATTGTAAAAGTGACTTTCACTTATTTTATAAAGTGAGTCACATAATTTCTTTTAAATAACTAATTAGATTTTAGATTCTATGTTTGGAAAGGGGGGGGGGGGGGAATTTTTTTTAAATAATACATTATCATTTCATTTGCACATTCACACACTTCGTCGACATCTTCAACAACTTTTCTTCAAAAAGCCATAACTTCTTCATCCGGAAGCCATTTTCAGAGCCATTTTTTTTAATCAGCCTAATTTTTCAATATTCTTCTATTGGAACAATTAGTTTCAGCGTCTACAAATTCATTTTCAGTTTAAATGGAAATTTCATGCCAAGTTATTCTTGACAACACCAACTACTTCCAATGGTAGTCCTACATTGTGGATTTACTTTAAAGTAATGGTCTTTACAGAATAGCCTCAAGCCAAGAAACCAAACCTTAAGATGAAGATAAGACAACCAAATGGGAAAATAGGAAAGATCAAGCATGTGGGTTGATAGGGATGTCTATTTCCCCAGACCTTAGATTCCATATTACAGAACTTGATACTCCTAATGAAGCAATGAAACAACTCACAAAAGTTTTTGGAATTAAAAATGAAATTAGAGCCCATCAAATTGAAAATGAGTTGCTTACATTGGACACCAATAAGTTTTCTTCCATTGAAGATTTTTCATCCAAGTTGAAGACCCTTAGACTTCTCTTGGAAGGTGTTAATGTTAAGAAAGAAGATGGTAGCCTTATCTATTCCATTCTTACTAAGTTGGGACAAACATACTCTATGTTTGTTTCCACCTTCCATTCTACTAGAGAATCCTTTATTTCTCAAGAACAAGACTACAAGTCCCCCTCTTTTGATGCCTTTTGTGATTCTTTAATAAGAGAACAAGAAAATCTCTTATATCTTGGTCTTCTTAATCTTGGAAACTCTTCTAAGAAAGCCTTAGCTGCCCGACAGCAACCAAATTCAAAGAATCCTAAGAAGCAGTATCCTAAAAGAATGGTCCTAAACCAAACAAGGGTCCTAAGCAGTTTTAGCATCAAAATGAAAAATCATTTCAACAAAATGATAAGGAAAATAAAAAGAAAGGGAAGAAGACATATAGACATTGCCACTTTTGTAATCGAGATATCCACTTAGAATCCAAATGCTTTAAAAAGATGGAATCCTTGGAAGCAACAATGAAGGAGCGTAACATCCATTTGGAGCACTCTTCAACCTCAACTTCATCTTCAAGAATAATACATTCTTTATGTGGTTGTCAAGCATCTCGATTTGGTTATGCACTAAATTTATCTTCTTCTTCTCATTCTCATGAGTGGCTCATTGATTCTGGAGCTTCTTATCACATGGCCAAAAACAAAGCCATGTTTTCTTCTTTAAATGATTGTAACACCAAAAATATATATGTTGGTGATGATAGATCTCTTAGTGTTTGTAGGGACTAGAACTGTTCATCTAGACAATGGTCAATTTAATGATGTATTATGTGTTCCAATATTATCTTACAACCTTCTATCTGTATATCAGATAACTCATTCAGGTGAAGGTAAAATTGTTGAATTTTCACCTCACGATGTTGTAATTAAGGACCTAAGAGATCTTGGATAGATTTTAGCTAATAGAATTGCTCATGATTCTACAAGGTTGTATAAGTTTAACAACTTTGGGTCATCAAATCTTCCTTCGATATTTGTTGCTCATAATGATGAAGTGAGCAAACTTTGGCATGAGAGATTTGGTCACTTAAACTATCGCTCCCTTCAGAATCTACGAAAAGAAAATATGGTGACAGGTCTTCTATTGGTATCTTACAGTGATGGTGTTTGTTCTAGATGTGTACTCGGAAAACATCATCAGGATAGTTTTGAAAAACGTGCCTCTTGGCACGCCTCAGTCCCTTTACAACTTATGCATAGTGATTTATGTGGTCCACTTCTAGTTGTTTCATTCTCTGGCTACA
>APFE030213839.1:35241-52301 GCA_000404065.3 Pinus taeda | reverse complement strand
CACATATAACTTGTAAGTCACCCAAGTACATGTATCAAGTTCAGATCTGATTGTTGATGGTGAACAACGATAAGACATCAGAAGGCTGAAATCATTCACCTAGCGACTTCATTCACTGAAAACTCCAGCAATCAATGCTTCATAGTGACTCCACTGCAGAGGGATCAGTAGTTTTGAGATTTTCAAGATGGAACGGGTTGCAAGAAGATACGCTCCCATGAGCCGAGATCACATTCCAGGCTTCCCAAATAAAATTCCGAAGGTAGATTGGTCAAGGAATTTTCCTACGTTTAAAGATGATGATAGGAAGGATGTTACTTTACATCTGGTTAGATTTCACATGCATATTCGCAAGTTGAAGGTTGATTTTCCTGAAGATTGCTTGATGAAGATATTCCTGGCCACTTTGGAAGGTGAAGGCCAATCTTGGTATGAAATTTTGTCACCCGTTTGTATTTACTGTTTAAATGATTTTCATGCCATGTTCTTTGAAAGGTATAAAGACTCTTATCCATGATTAAATTTAGTTCAGGACTATTGCAAACATGCTTATAGTTTTATTGAAAGCCTTGAGAAACATTATGAAGATGATAATTTGGATGAAGAGATCATGGAAGCCCTGTATGAAAATCCGTTTCAGCAGCACACAAAAATCTTCGAGGATACTTATCAAGATCAGCAGGTTGAAGATTTCCATATGGCTGAAAATGATGAAAGAAGAAGTTTTATTTCACATCTGGTTGAAGTAAAGGATGATACGCAGAAAAATGATGTTCCAATCTCAGATAGTGATGACGATAAATCAGATCGAGAGACAGATTGTGATGAGGAAAAACATGTTGTTCCGGATCTCATAAAAGAGAGTTACATTGTTGAGGCTACCTCAAATGAAGGAAACAGAGTTACAAACCTAAATGCTCTCATCCCACTAGAACTAGATATTCACGAGGAGGTAGTTCATTCCCTCTATGAAAAACAAGACGAGATCTCCGCTCAAGTAAGTGAAAAAGTTTCCTTGGATGAATCATTGGTAGATGATGGCAATGTCATATTTGAGTATCAAGAACCATCTGAAGTTTCTTTTCTCATGATTGATGAATGTAATGAGGCACATCATAATCTGGTTGTTTTATCATATGAAGAAAAATACATTCAGACTGTAGAAGACCAGAGCAATCAAAATTGCCATTCAGATTCTTCTTCCTATGTTTCATGTTTTGAAATTTTCCTTGAAGAGGAAATCTGCTCATCTACTTGTTCATAATTTTTTGAGGACCAGGAACATACTCTTATTGAAGTACATTATGAAGAAAGATCAAAATCAAGAGAAAAAGACACCTTGTTTCTTTAGCAGGAGGTAAATCTTCATGTTTTTCAGGATCCAATGGCAAATTTGTTGCAGTTAGTAGTGAAGGTGATTATTGCAGTATTCAGTGATGAAGGAGATCATGGTCAATTATGTTTTTGGATGCCCAATTACCAGTATCTATTGTTGACCAAAAGATCTGATCAGGAGAATCAATCAAGAAGGCATCTGCTTGATTGGTTACATTGGAAAGCTCATTACACATGATTGTACATATTCCGTTAGTATCCAGGTGGTTGTCATCATGATTTGAAATATTGATGGACTGTTGCCCTTCAATACACTTTGTAAGTTCTTGTTTTAGTTAAGTCAGTCATGAGTCATTTGTGAGTTTGTTATTAAGTTAGTTTGTGTCGGTTTTTAGTCATGCATTTTAGCTTGGGTTTTGACTCCATTGCCCAATGGATGAAGGCAATGTCTACTCACCCAAATATCGGCGGTCCTTGGCACCTCCAAGGAGCTACCATCCCCATTGGAGCCAATGTTAGAGTCGGTCTTTACAGCCCTCCATCAGAGATCATTTCTCTTTATTGCATTTCATTTTTAGGTGTCTCACTCATTTCACTCAGTTCCATTCCGTTAGGGGCATGCCATAATTCGATGGAAGGGACTTGTTATTCATTACCCCTCATGCCTTATACTGCTGGCACAGGTCTGTTTGTCAAAATCAAATTTTTGAGTCACTTATAGCCTTGTTTTAGTCTTTTGATTAGCAAGAGTTATTTCAGTCACTAGATCTAGGGTTTCACCAATTTTGTTTTCAAGATGTCTAATAAAGCCAGCAGGCCAGAGGGAGATTCTTAATAAGTTGTCATTTCCAATATGTTCATCATCAGATGCTCGACTATGACTTTTCTTCAGAACTCCGTTTTGAAGAAAATTCGTCATTTCATTTTGTAATAAATTGTCATGTAATTTTAAAAAAAAAATTCAGTTCTTGAATTCTTCAGGCGCAACCCTGGTCTCCTTTGCCAAATTCCATATCAGCTATCCCTGCAAAAACTTGCCAAGAAATTCATCATTCAAGCCAAAAATCAAGGGGGAAACAAAAAGACAGAGTTGTATTAATTGTGAAAAAGTATCAATGCCAAAACATTACAAAAATAGGTTTTCAAGAACCAAAAATCAAATCCATGTCTCCATGTCTTTATAAAGATAATTCCATGAGGGGTAATGTCATTCTACATGCCAAGATCAAAGGGAAGCCATTCAAAGAAAATTTGTTGAGTTAGTGCACCATTTGGGTGAAGTTGGAGGAAGCTTGGTCGGCACAGTGCATAGAGCAGGTGGCACGACGCACTGGGAGAAATTACACAGTGTAAATTTACACAGGCATGACGCACTGGGACGGCGCGACGCACTGGGTATGCGTCATGACGCATACACCTGAAAGCACGAATTTGCTTGAAATTTCTCTAAATTGCCCATAACTTGCGTGGATTTTCTAGGTAGGGTCGTTATCTTGGTTTTTCATCCAACGTTGTGATATGTTATGATGGTTGGTGGATGATAACAATTGAACAAAAAATCTTAAACCCTACCTTCTAAAAGTACCTCAAGGAAAATTGCTATGGGTTTTAAAATCAGTGTTTTGCTACCAAAGTCACTCCTCCATCCCATTTATCCCTTGTTTTTATCATTCCCTAATTTCCTACCCCCTCCCTAAGTTCATTATTCCCTCTCCTATATTTCCTTTCCTAAATTCTCAAACCCCACACCTCATACCCTACACAACAATTCCTAACCCAATACATCAAATCCCTTAAAACCCTCCTGCATTTCCCTAATCCATATAGTCCCAATAGTCCCTAATCCCTTACTACTTTCCCTATTCCTAACATTCCCTTGTTGCATCTTTTTCCTTTGGTGGTAGAATCCAACTATATTACATTACAAAATAGCAGTTTCATACATCAGCGGTCATTCAAGGCAGTTTGTATATCAGCGGTGATGTCATCTGGTCATTCATTTTACTATGAAGTGAAAACCCAATGTGACTCACCCACGGAAGGACATGCACCTTGGAGGCCTCATAAAAGTGGAAGACATGTTAGAGAAGAACCGACCACCCTTACAGAATTGCAGGCCTGCCCTCTTGCCATCTCTTGTTTCCAGTTTCAGTCATGCTATGAGTTTTGTGAGAAGGTGGCTAATGTTCAATTTCATCATGAGTTGGCTCGTATATTCGTACTGAACTTACATGGAGAAGCTCCATCCCAAATTTCAAGAAATTTGGGGCATTTTTGGTATTTTGACAAATTTTGGCACTAAAAAACAGAGTTTTTCTCCCTATGCGCTGCGCCACGTGGCGCGCACTTTTGCTAGGGAACTCCAAATGGAAAAAAGTTCATATTTCTGGATTTGGCATGAAAAATCATGATTTTTGGTGCATGGTAAAGAATTTTGGGCAAGTTTTGAGTCCACAAGAGGTCAAAAACACTCAAAAAATGACTTCACTGCCCCTATTTTGACACACAGGAAGTAGTCTTGGGAGATTGAAGTTTTGGAGGGGCAAATGGACACCAAATTAAAACATTCCACTTGGGTTCGAAAGTAGAAAGGCAGGGCTTTCCAACAAGCTATCGTGGGCTCAATTTGGACTTCGGGAAGTGCCTCAAGTTCAGCCTCAAAGTGGTGCAATGCATAGAGGATTTGGCGTGGCGCATAGAGGATTTTTGCCCAATTTTTCATCTTCCAGCTCAAAAATTTGGCCAGTTTGACGAGTTTTTCTTTGTGACGTAATTATTGACTTATCTTGATATAATTGAAGGATCATGATGTTATATTGGAATATTTTTACTTTTTCTAGAGGATTCATTCATTAAAAAGTGAAAATTTAATGAATGAATCAATTTCCTACCTTATAGAGGCAAGTTGTTTGATTGCCTAGATTTTAGTGCTTTGTTTAGAATTGATTGAAATAGCTCCTAGAATGATGAGCTCGACCCCTAGAGGCATGGGAGTGGGTTAGGATGGTCTATATCATGTATCTTCTTAGTCATTTTTAGGGTTGGACACTTGGGATTGCTTGGCACATCATTGTACATTCTATCTCTGCATTTTTGGCTAAGGAAGGACCAGGGTTTTGCAGCACTTGTTGGGATCCATGTGGCTATGTGTTTTGATGGTGTTTTTATCTATGTACTTGTAAGTTAATTGATGTTTATGTGTATCATTTTCCCTTCTCTATGCTTATGAAATTAAATAAATGAGTGATTGAAGTAGAATTCGCTGGATTGTTGTGCTCTGCTTTGAAATTTGTTTAATTTTCAATGTTTTCATCTGTTTGAGGAGGAATCTTGAGACCCTGTTGCCCTCCTTGGCTCCTCACTGGTCTGGTCCATCCATTTATTCACTCTAAAAGCATCAAAACGATTGCCTTCCTTGCCCCAATCAGAACTCTGCGAAAACTGTGTCTCATCCTCAGACCCAAATTTGCCTCTCCCATTTTCTGATTCAAAACCCCCAAAAACTCAAATCAAACCCTTGTACTTCATACCTAGCCTAAAATTAGCTTTTATTTCAGCCATCTCAAGCCCCATTGATTATCCTTTGTCGATATTGACCCGGAGAGAGCCCTCTCCTGTCCTCATAGGACTAGCTACGAGGCTGAGTGTGGTTTGATGTGGACCTAGAACCTTATCTTTCCAGCCTGAGGTAAATCTAGGCTCTAACAGCTGGTATAACCAAATCACAAATATATATGAAAATCTCTCCAAAATAGACAAGCTTGTAGTCGGTAAGAATGGTTCATTGTTTCCGCTAACTATCTTTTGGTTTGAGCTAGCATACGGTGAGCATCGGTTGCAGTTCTGGACGATGACTCATATGCAAATGTAGTTGGGTAGTATATGTGGCATCAATAATTTCAGGAATCATGTAACCGATTACATCGGTTAGGCATTTCATCGCCATCCTTTGACTATGTGGTTTAACAAGGAATAACCAAAAGGTTTCCCATTTTAAAGTTTGAATGCCCATGATCAATCTCTCCCTCTTTTCTAGCTCCTGTTTCCATGTCTGCTCCAATGCTTTCACCGATGGTAGTTTCCCTGGAGAACATTCTGAAATCAAATTTGACAAATAAAGAGTAACATTAATCAATTCAATTAGATTACTAGTCGCTGATCTGCATCTTGAAGTCATCCTTTCCGCTTTCATCAATTGAGTTTACCATTCTAAGAACAAGATTTCCTTATGTGATTCCAGAATTTGGGGTAGATTTGCAGCTTGTCCTTCCTTGGTTTCTTGCCAGGAGAGAAACTCTGTTAGTGTTTCATCTGCTTGCTCCAATTTCTGTCTTTCATCAACTGACTTATCAATCATAGACGAGGAAATTTCACATAGGGGTAGAGCAAGAAAGATATTATGACATAACAAGCTCAACTGATTAGATAGTGCTTTAGTAATTTGGAGGGCCTCTGATCTGAATTCTTCCACTTGAGGAAATCCTTTGAACCTTTCTATTTGTAGTGACAGTTGAGCAATATGTTCTTCTTTTGATTTGCTCAATTGTTCGTTCATTGACTTCAACTTGTTCAATGCTTGAGATAGCTCCTTTTGCTTCTGAACTACATGTTGATCTATCCTCTGTTTCTCTTTGAGCAATTGCTCGTTTAATTGGTCGTTTGACTGCTTTTGTGTCGCTAACTGCTGCTCTAACTGCTCTATCCTATGCTACCTTTCATGTACCTATGTCTCCAGTAAGACGATTGCTTGATCCTTTTTTTTAAGCAAATTTCTAACTTCCAATGCCTTGTCCATAGTAGTTGTTGTGTATGCCCCAACATACTGAGAGATTTTAGTAAGATATTCAGAAGGGTTGATTTCCTCTCTCCATACCACATTAGTTATCTCCATCTGTGTAGGTAAAAGAGAAGATTGATCAAGTTTTCTCTTTTTCCTTTGTCTCTTTATTACATCCCTATGCTTAGGCTATAGAAGACATCCAAGGGTGGTATTTCTTCTACATGCAGAACAATTTCATCAAAAAGGTTCTCTGGAATCATTTCGAATTGAGTCATGGGTGGGCCACTAGTTCCTTCAGTGGGAACTATATTAGTTATTGTCTTCTGACCAGTTGTCATTTCAGGTGTACTAAATCCCTGCAAGCTCTCAGTATTGCTGATGATTGAGTCAAACAAGCTCTCAGTATTGCTGATGATTGAGTCAAATTGTTGCCATTCTTTGAGTAGTTTGGGATCAATATGAATGTCTGAATCAATAAGTTAACTGCCTTTTCCTTGTTGTTGCTCATGCTTTGGTGTTTTTTCTTTCTCGGGAACTTTTTCCACTGCGGGAGTTTTATCGGTAGCTTGCTATTCAGTTTCGCTTGATTGGACTGTCGGGGTTGTGGGTAATAGGTCTAAAGGCAGAGTTTGCAACCTCTAGTCTCTAAGCCTATTAAACGTTTCTAGCCCTTCATCTTGATACCTCATCCTAGCCAATCATTTAACCTGAAATAATGATTCAGGTAAAGCGAATAAATCATCAAAGTCATCAGCTTCATGATCAAATTTAGCAAGTTTGGCTTGAGATGTGACGTTATAAGCAATCTGTCTTGGATCATATTGCTTGTTAGGAATTGTGGCAAGATTCAACATTTGAATCTTGTCGCTCTCTTTCTCAGCATGCTTGTAGTCATGTAGAGTGAAAATGCCACATCGTAAGGGAAATGTAGGCCACATGTGTTTCTTTGAATCCTTAAGGGTTCTAGATGTCCCTTCCACTGTAATTTGATAAGCCAATTCCCGAGCTAATAAGTTTGAGGCACATACAGGAGGAGAACATGGGGTTTAGTGAGGCTATCAAAAAGCCTTACATAGGTAAATTTTTCCTCCCCGAACCAATTACCTACTACTATCAAGTTAGTCTCTGCTTCCTGGGATATCCTGGGAGCAGACTTACTAAAAATGGAATAATATACAGGTAAAATAAAACCATTGCAAATTTTATACAGATGATTTTTGTAATGTGCCTTCCATAACTGCTTGTGGTAAATATGGATTGGATTTGAGTCTTGGGGAGTCCATCTCCATCCAAGTACCGGATACTCATAATTGAAACAAATAGTATCCATAATGTATGAACTGTAATAGAAAGGGGGAATGGTCTGGGACATTTTATGTGCATTTGTTATGTACTATAAAATTGTTGTGGCTAGTTTATCAGACAAAATGTTTGCCCAATCCATCACATAACCATTGATTGCAGCTTCCATTAGAGGGACCATTTCTATGGTGAATTTGGCAGAATCATGTATTCCCCACATCCTACACATCATAGCTCCAACATAGCAATAAGGGGAAGCCAATGAGTCGATAGAGTACTTACCTGATGACTCGTGCTTGTGTTTTTCCGAGAAATGCCTCCATTGCTTTATCGAGGCTGACTCTAAGTTGTTTTCCTTCGCAAATGCTTCTAGGAACACCTTGTTGTATCACTTCTCAGGTTGAGGTAAGTGGTACATTTTCATGAGATCCTCAGGATGGAATTAGCTGAATATCCTCCCATCAGTTGTGCAAAATGTTCTTCCGAGACTGGAATTTTCTCTACTTCCCATCTTACCACGTCAGTATATGGCAGGATTTTAGCTCGTGCTGCTATCATGTGAAGATAAGAACAAGCCAATTCTTTAAGATTTCCTTTTGATTTGTTAGTTGAATTGGCTGTGTCTTCCTCTAATAATTCTTTAGGCTCCTCTGCTTCTATCAGATTATAAATGCTCTCCCATCTGGTATTTCCTAGACCAAGGCATATCATATTTGAGATTAATCCTTTTTTGCTTGGTCATAGATCTTTGACTGCAGGAGCTATTGTTGTGGACTTCTTTGATTTCTTCCCCATTTTCTCTGGATTTCTAGTTTCAGAAGAACTCTGCAGAAACAGTTGCAAACCGTGATACAAAGAAAGTGCTACTGCAAGCCAACATTACAATGAATATAATTATGTTGATTGGCATATGATAAATGAAATATAGTTAAGGCTTACCATGAATAAAATATTTTCAAATATCTATCCTTAACCGCAGTATTGAATAGCCGTTTAAACTGTCAATCATGGTAAATAACATCATAAATGCCCATCACGTCATTCATATGCCAAATGATTATTTCAAGTGTGCTTTAGATTTTACTGATCGACGATTAGCGATAAATCACAAATCGGCGATCGGGAGTGTCAAGGGGAAGGGCTTTAGCACTTGCCATAAATATTTCCAATTACCGAAAGGTGATACATTATAATGCATGCAAACTGTTTTATTGTATATTTACTTTTCCAGATGCGCACCCAATTAATAAATTGCAGTCGGTATTCGGCTTGAGCTTTATCCCTTTGTCATGTGACTCTGCCGATTGTCAATTGCGATTTGCTTTATTGCATCGGGAGTTTTGATTAGGCCCTTTCATATGTCCCTTTATCATTGACACGGCCGATTTGCCAATTTCAATTTCTTTATCGGATTGGAGGAGTTGAGGGGCTTTGTTTTATTGTACCTTTGGCATTTGTTTTCCTTGATTACCGATTGTGATTACCTTTTCGGATCGGAGAATTGGGTGAGGTTTTTTTTTGTGTGCGTTTCCTTTGATATTGCGATATGCGATCTCCAATCGCTTTATCACAATATAAAATGGTTTTATAATATTTTTAAAGGAACACTTTGTATTTAATTAAAAGGCCTTATTAAATGGTTCATTTACATTGGGGCTTTTAATAAGGATTTTTCTTGTGATAAGGTAAATACCGTTTTATTCACACATCTAACTAAGTTTATTTTTAAAGGGACCCATTTCATATTAAGATCTTGTTTAAAGGTATTTATGAAATGGGGGGTTGTTGTACAGCACAAAAATTGGTGATTCACTGGAAGAAACAATTATCTCTGAGAAAATAATATAATACTTTAACTTCTTAATCTGAAAACCTTAATAGGTAGAGAAAATCTAATATAACTAGGTAATGATAAATTCTAAATATAATAAAAACTATTTTTGCTATCTCTTTCTCATCTAAAAATTAAATACATCTTAAGTTTTAAGTAAACCTTACTTGGTTGATAATGATAAAACAAAATACTTCTCCAACTTAGCCTATATAATGACTCCTTTGTCATAGGTAGAGCCACTGCTGCCAACAAATGTCCATAGTCTCGACAGGGTTACCTTTTAACCATTTAATCATTCATTGTTCCATCCATTTCAGAGTATAATTTAAAAGAATGAATCCAAAAAGATATGTTTCCACATTTTTTGTATTTCATTTTCTCCTTTCTTATCTCTTTATGTTGTAAGATAAAAAGCCATTGTCCTGGTTTGATGGCCAGCTCTTAACAATGCCATTCATTGGTTGTAATTTAACTGAACAAGCTAGCTTGTGATAAGACCCCTTGTCTTATAATTATAAGCCATTACCTTGTTTTGGTATGTAGTGTTGGTAATGTCAGTTGAACTAGTCCCCTATGAACATGGTAAGCAGGCTTATGATAAGACCTCTTATCTTTTATATCAAATATATTTTAGAATTACACTCTGAAAAATCATAAACTTTGATGGATGGGGTAAATAATTTTCTTTTTAAGAGAACATGGATGATAATTTTGAGAGTTGAAGATGCTAAGCTTGAATCAGTCTTTTCTTTGTATTGATAACCATTTTTAGGCTTCTAAAACTTTAGAATGATTTACAACATTTTCAAGTTTTGAGAAGATTTCACAAAAATGAAAAGGGTTTTCAAAATTCAATTATACCTAATTCCCTAGAATTTTCCTTTTCCTTCAAGGCTTCCATCTATCAAAAGTAAATATTAAGACTATTTTATTTTGAGTGACTTTTTCAATATAGTAAAGACCAATAGAAAGATATTTACAGCTTTATTTCCTAAAACAAAAATAACTATTTATTTACACAAATATAGCTAGAAATTGAATATTTACAAAGTGAGAAGGGGCCCTTCTTAATTGAAGAATTTTTTCAAAATAAGGCCATTGACAGGAAGAGAATCACTCTTTCCTGATAGATCTTGTAACATGAATGTAGATGGTCCTATCTTCTCGTTGATTTGGAATGGTCCAAGCCACATTTTTTGAAACTTAGTGTGTTTTCCTTTATCCTCATGGGCTTTGTCCCACTTCAAAACTAGATCACCAACTTGTAAATGTTTTGAGCCTGTTGAAGTTGTATCAAAAGAAGACTTGATAATTTGTTGATGCTTTGCATGTGTAATTCGGTCTTTCTCCCTTTCTTCCTCTAGTTTCAGGATCTGATCATGTCTTAATTGAATAGAAGATTAGGGATTTTCTTCAATAAACTGCACTAAGGCTAGTGATGGAAGTACTAAATTTGATGGTATGACAGCCTCCTTTCCATACACTAGATTAAATGGAGAAGTTCCTATTGAGGCTTTCTATGTTCTATGGTCTGCCCATAGTGCAAATATCAAAGACTTATGCTAGTTTTTACGATTATGTTCAATAGTTCTCTTAGTGATTTTGATAAGGTTTTTATTGGTAGATTCTGTTAGACCATTACCCTGAGGGTAGTAGTTTGTAGAATATTTCAATTTGAATCCTCTTTTGGTAGCAAATTCAAGTATAGAATTACCAGAGAAGTAAGATGCATTATAAAAAATAAGAGCGTTTGGGACACCAAACCTGGTAATGATGAACTGATCTATGAATTCAACGATTGCCTCAGAGTTTTCTGTCTTCAAAGGAATTGCTTTCACCCACTTAGTAAAGTAATCGGTAACTGTAAGGATATACCTATGCTATTTGGATGAGTGTGGAGTGATTTCTCCTATGATATCCAATCCCCATTGTTCAAAGGGTTGTTCAATGTTGACTAGTTGCAAAGGAAAAGCTGACTTCCTTTATCTTCCACTAGTAGTTTGACATGTTTGGCATTTCCTTACATATTCATGAGTATCTCTAAATAAGGTGGGCCAGTCATATCCAACATGAATGATTTTGTGGGCTATTGTATTAGCTCCAAAATGTCCTCCTTTCGGACCATCATGTAGTTCCCGCAAGACCTTTTGCGCTTCAGGTTTTTCTAAGCATCTTAACAAAATTGAATCATAATTTTGTCTAAACAACACATCATCAACAATTATGAATTTTTTTTCCTTTAGTCTTATGGCACGTTTATTTTTATAGGAAAGATTAGAAGGAGCATACCCATTTTTTAAATAGAATATCAAATCTGCATATTGGGATTCAGGAATAATGGTACTTATCTCATTGATTTCTTCAATACGGTTTGTACCTTCATGTTCCCGAATATTAGAAGCTCCTGCTAAAAACCTGCAAAAACCTTGGCCTTTGACAATCTTTTCTGGTCTAATTTCCAAGTCATATTCTTGTAATGTTGTGACCCAATTTGCCCTTTTTTCTCCCAATTTCCTTTGAACTATTAACTGCCTTACTGCTGAAAAAGGGACTATAAATTTTGTATGAGCCTTTGAGAGAAAGGGCATGAAGTGTTTAATGGCTTTATATACAACAAAGGCTTGCTTTTCAACTTCGGAGTAATTAAGTTTATCACCTTGAAGGTTTGAACTATAAAATGAAATTGGTGCTTCCAAGTTTTGATCATTGATTTGTGTAAGCACTGTTGCGTAAGATGAATCAGATGCAAGGGTATATAGAATGAAATGATTTGAAAAATTAGGAGTGTTTAATGCAAGAGCATTTATGATTTCTTTCTTGATTGAATCAAAAGCTTCCTTCACTATATTTCCCCATTTAAACACTGAGTTTTTCTTGATCATGGTTTGTAATGGTAAAACAACCTGTGAAAAATCTGGGACAAATCTTTTTACAAAATTAATTTGGCCTAAAAATGATTGCATTGTTTTTTTATTATGTGGAAATGGAATTTCAAAAATCTCTTTGATTCTATCTGGATCAATATAAATACCATCCTTTGAGACAATGAAACCCAAGGGTTTACCTTGGTCAAGAGAAAAAAGGGACTTCTTAGGATTAAGTGAAATACCATACCTTTTACAGCGCTCAAAGATTCGTTTCAAGTCATGTAAATGATTTGATCTTTTATTAGAGAAAACAGTAATGTCATCCAAATAGACAACTATTGATTTATTGATTAGGCCTTTGAATGTGATGTCCATTTCTCTTTGAAATGTAGCTCCAGCATTGATTAATATGAAAGGAAATTTTTGATAGGCATAAGTTCCCCACTTGGTTCTAAAGGTAGTCTTAAGTCTATCATTAGGGTGGACCAAAATTTGGTTATACCCTGAAAAACCATCTAAGAAGGACATTAATTCAGAACCAGCTACTGAATGGAGAGTCTGCTCCATAGTAGGTAAAGGGAAGTTATCCTTTTGACTTACTTTATTAAGATTTCTGAAATCAATATAAATTCTAATGTCACCATTTTTCTTCCTTACTGGGACCGTGTTGGACACCCAATTTGAATGTCTCACAGGAAAAATTATCTTAGCTTTCAAGAGTTTGTTTAATTTAGCCTTTATTTGACTCTCTAAGTTAGGATGAATCTTCCTTAATTTCTGTTGTACTGGTTTTTCTTCGGATATCATAGAGATTGTATGTTGTATGATAGATATATCATACATTTTCAAATCATCATATTTCGAAGCGAAAACATTTTTATATCTATGCAATAATCTGATAAATGCAATTTGTTCTTCTGAAGTAAGTCCTAATCCCAAATTTATGTTTTGTGGATTCTCCTTAGTGCCAAGGTTTATTAATTCAAATCTCAAAGTAGAACTTTGGAGCTTCGAATTAGTAACCTGTTTAAACCTATCTTTGATGTCATAAAAGTCTTCAAGTTTGACCACTGGTTTGGGTATTGAGTTTTCTTCAAGCTTTTATTTCATTTGAAGATCATGCTCACTTTCATCAATAATTTGATAATCATAGGACTTATCAGAAGTTAACAAGTTTAAAATGTCATCATCATGATTGAACACTCGCCAGTTAGTGACATTGTCAAGAATCAATGGCCTGAAAATTAATTCTACTAAAAATCTATCGAGACTATAATCTTCAGATGGGAGGAGCTTAGAAGCAACATTGGCTAGTAGATCGGTTGCTGCATTCTGGGATCTAGGGATGGGAGAGATATTAAATGCTAAAAAATGAGATACAAGGTCTTGTACCAAAGATTAATAATGCTTAAGGTGACTAGAAAGGCAATGTATAGTATTTCTAACTTGTCTTATAACAATTTTAGAGTCACCGAACACTTTCAAATATTGAACTTTAAAACCGATTGCTTTATAAAGTCCTTAAATCAAGGTTTCATATTCAGCAGTATTGTTTGTGCACTCAAATTCTAATCTGCATGATAATATGGTCTTTTCTCCCTCGGGACTAACTAAAATACATCCTACTCCTGCACCTTCATTAGATTTAGACCCATCAAAATATAATGACCAAAATAAAGGTTTATCTACAGTTTTATTGACAATTTCCTCAACAATTTTAACACACCTTGATGTATCTGTTTGGGGAAATGTTTTGGTTTGAGATGTGAAACTATTAACTGAGAAAGGTGAGGATTGAGCAGTAAAATTACCAAAGAATGATTTGGATGAATAGTTACCCAGAATGTTGTTGTTGAATGCTATTGGCTGGTTTTCTTGCTCAAAATCAGTAACAGTATGAGTCATATGCTTTTCTCGATCAATATTTATCTGGTTTGGCTTTCCTTTATAGGGTAGCCACATGTGTGACCAATCGGTGGAAATGTAACCATGAAGTTTCTCAGACTAGTCTCTACTTAAAATCAAACCATAGACCTCAGGAATATCAGCGATTAAAATATCAATTCTCTGAATAACTCTTGGGTCAACTAATAACCTAACGCTAACTGAGTTGATTTCTTCTAATACTTGGACCTTAGTTCTGTCCAACTGGACAATATGAATTGCAGAATTTTGGGATTCAATATTCAGTTTAGAACAAACTGAAGCTGGCATTATATTTGAGGAAGCCCCTGAGTCTATCAAGCAATTGTGCAGATTTCTATTATAAATCTTGTAGGTCAAGAGAAAAGGAGGAGTATGGGAATTTGATCTATCTCCGATTAGAATAGCATCACTAGCTTCTATTCTACCAGAAGATGGTTTACCTGTTTCATTACCAGCTTTGGACAATACAGCATTTGGAAGAGGAGAAGAAGGTACTGCATCTAACTCCTTAAGCAACAATTTTTGTTGATGTTTGAGTTTACTAATTTCAAACATAGTGATATTTGCCTTTGTTTTCTTCATGTCTTAAATAATGTTGTAATCCATAGAGTCTGTAACTACTAATGTTTTAGATGTTGAAGGTGGATTTGAAGCTGATGGTTGATTTTGAGAAGGTATCGTTGTATACTTCTTTGTGGGAACTTTTTCTTTAGTAGTGGTACCTATATTCCTTTTCTTCTGAGTTATTTGAATAGGTTCAGGAGTACCTTTACTCCTAGCAGTTACAGGTAAACTTCCTATTCATTTTCTATATCAAAATTGAGCAAGATAAAAACCCACATCCCATGACATTCTATAGTTACCTCTTCTTCAGTTTCTTCAGATGATAAGACTGTCTCTTCTTCTTCATCTTCTTCAGGGTCTGAGTCTGCATTGGATATAGCATTTGGGGGTTTTGTTTCAGGTTTCTTAAAGTTTCTAAATGGCCTTTTTGTTGAAGTCTCAGCTACTTGCTTCTTGATTTCTGTCATTTCGTTTGACATAGTCTTGAGAACCTTTTGGAGACCTTCCATATCATATGGATCTTTAGCCATTTTTTTTTCGAATCATCTTTGAAGGAGACCTTTTTTTATTTTCTATCTTCAAGAGTAGCTTTCTTTTCTAAGGCAATGATGCATTTCTCTACAGAAAGTGCCTCTTTCATATTTTCTGCTAGAGTCGGTTTTGCAGCTCTATCTACAAAGATAGCTATATTTGAAGGTAACGTTGTTATATACCATTCACTTCTAACTTGTTCACTAGGTTTAGAGGCAGTCGTGATCTTATTTAAGAGTTTATTAAACCATAAATTGAACTCTTTTATAGGTTCTTTAGACTCTGTCCTAAGATTTGAAAGATCATTGATTAATGTCGCTACAGATCTGTCATCACCGTATTTAATCAAGAACTGTTCTTGAAAAATGTTCCAACTAGTAATGGATCCTAATGGAAAGGAAAAGTACCAAGACCCAGCTGATCCTTGTAGGGTATAAGGGAAAATTCTAACAACCACATCTTCCTCTTTAACTCCTTTTAAGTTGACTGACAACATAAAGTTGTTTATGTGTTCATCTTCTTGTATGCCTACATCTAGATTAAATTTTGGCAACCATTTTTCAGGATGAGCTGAAAAAGGGTTCAAAGGTACAAGCATAGTGACTGCACCAGGATTGTTCCATGGATTCTGTGCCATTGTTGAGCTGCTACTAGATGATAGTGCCGATGAAGTTCCAGATGGTTGGGAAGGAGCAGATATTGAAGTTTGAGGAGGTTGAGAAATAGATGTTGAAGTTCCAGTTCCCTGTTGAACAACAATCTGGAGTGGAGGGGTGGATGGTTGACTTCGTACTGGAGAGGATGAAATGGATGATGATGATGAGAAAGTTTCACTAGCAGATCCTTCAATTGTCTTCCTTGCCCATTTCCTTTTAGGCAAAGGTAACTTAGTAGGTTCAATACCAAGCTTTTCACTCTAAAGTCTAGTGAGAGGGTGAGAGGGAACAAATTGCGAAGTTACACTGCCTTGAGATAGCTCAGATTTCTGTGGTGATATTGAGAATCCTTGAAGTTTGTGGATAAGATATTGTACTTCAGGAGATTCTGGAGTTAATTAATCTGAGATATTTTGGGGTTGAGCAGTGGTCATTGTCTCCTCTACTTCTCGCTTGGAAACTGGAGTTCCAGCCTGCAAGGGGGAAGTTAGAGGTGAGGTGGAGGGATATTTACTCTCAAAATGGATTGTAGATTTAGGTTTTCTCACCATTCATAGTTCATGCCCTCCTTCTAGTGCCAAAAATGTTGATGCCTTGAAAATCGTTGCATCAACATTGGGGAAAACCACCCAGTCCGGACCTTAAAGGCAGGTCCTTTTCCGTTTGGAGTGGTGAATCTGACTGGGGATAGTGGGACCAGTTTCCCAATGATTTATGAATGGGATGGATAAGTGTTTGATTTTCTTATATCTAATGGAAAATGGTGAAATATTTATTCTAAAATGCAATAATGTAATTAACTAATCTATCCCGGGAAGTCCATTTCTTAGTGCAATTCTTAATGGTTCTTATTGAAAAGTAGACATGTAGATGACTCTACTTTTAAACAAAAATATTCATTCATATGATGATTAATTTGTTCAATTAGTTGAACAAAGTAATAATTAAAACATCATTGCACTAATCTTTATATATCATTGATACATATATAGATGAAAAATAACAACTCTTGAACATTCAATAGTGATAAGTAAAAGAGATTGTTGTAAGAGCTTATACATACATCAATAATAGCAAAATGAATGAATGCTATTTCACATAAAAGAATGAAGAAAAACATAGATAATAGTACCATATGTGTTTGAATTCCCTCCGATATTAATTGAATTTGGATCTAGCTTTCTAACTTGGAAATACTTTTAAAGGAAGCAGCAGTGCATATCAGACAAAAGTACTCTTCATTAAAACTCAGAATTCAGGTTCAG
>APFE030213839.1:1215-21349 GCA_000404065.3 Pinus taeda | reverse complement strand
TCTCTCTCTCTCTCACTCGTTGTCACCCCTCTCCCCCATGTCATAATCCCTTTTGTAACACCCCCTCTCTCACTTTGCATCCCACCACCCATTTGTTTCTCTCTCCCATCTTTTACTCCATTTTTTCTTTGTTTCTCCTGCCCCTCCCTCCCTCACTCCCTCTCTCCACCTTCGTCTCTCTCTTCCTGCCTCCCCCTCTGACCTCCTGTCCCTCTCTTTCACTCACTTCCCATCCCCATCCCTCACTGCCCCTCACTCCCCTCCCCCTCTCTCCACCCCTTCTCCCTCCCTCCCTCCCCCTCCTGCTCCACCTCCCCTCTCCCCTTATCTTCTTCCCCTCTCTCTATATCTCTCCATCCCTCCCACCCACTCTCACTCCCCCTCTTATTTCTCTCCCTATATTCTCTCGGTCTCCTATGCAATTTTGGGTGTGCTAATAGTTGTTAATTCTTTTTGGTTGTTTCAACTTTCTGGTTTTTGTGCTTTTAACATTACTGACCTATAAATTACATTAATCATCTTTAACTTCATTTTTTAAAAAGAAATAGAAGACGTTCTGATGAGTTCTACCAAGAAAACAATATTGATTGAAGTTCTTAATCTTTCTTCCTATTTATTTTGCTTGTAGGGTAGAAAAAATAATAATTACAAATGTTTTTTCAGTTTCTTTTATAGGTCAAGATCCATGTTTTTTAATTTTTTTAAGATTCATATAGAGGAATATGAATAGTGATTTTCTTACTGGATACAAATGGTTGGTGGATTTACTGTAATTTATTTTTTCTTAGAGTAGATATGGCCCTTGAGGAGTAAGGTATTTTGTGAGAATTATTATTATCGTGCTCTTTATTCATTTCTATTTTAAAAATTCAATGTATTTTGTGAGAATTATTATTATCGTGCTCTTTATTTATTTCTATTTTAAAAATTCTGGGTGTGCTAGGAGTTAGATAATTCTTATATGTTGTTTCATATTTTTGGCTTTTGTGCTTGTATCATTGTTGACCTGTAAATTACATTAATAATCTTTAACTTCATTTTTTTTTTTTAAATAAAAGACGTTCTGATGAGTTCTACGATGAAAACAATATTGATTGAAGTTCTTAATCTTTCTCTCCATTTTTTTTTTTTTGCAGGGTAGAAAAAAATAATTACAAATATTTTTTTTTGAGATCATGGAAAGACCAAATTTCAAAACGGTAAGTGTTTTTTTAGGTTAATATCCTTGTTTTTTTTAGGTTTTCTTTTATATGAATAGAATAAATAGGGAGAGAAATAGATGGATGGGGAGTGAGAGTGGCGGGGGAGAGAGATGAAGAGAAGATAAATAGATGGAGGGGGTGAGAGGGGGAGAGTAAGAGATAGAGAGAGAGGAGAGGGAGGGAGGAGGAGAGGGAGAGATGGATTGGAAGGGGGAGTGAGAGAGGGAAGGGAGGGGAGGAGAGGGAGAGGTGGATTGGGAGGGGAGGAGAAGTGGATGGGGTAAGGAGAGAGAGAGAGGGGAGGGGAGGGAGGGTGGATTGGGAGGGGAGAGAGAGGTAAGGAGGTCGTGGAGGAGGGGTGCATGGAGAGAGAGAGGAGGGGTGGATTGGGTGGGGGGGTGGAGAGGGGGAGGATAGGGGGATAAGAGAGTTGGAGAGGGATAAAGGGATGGGAAAGTAGGAAGGAAGGAGAGAGAGAGGGAGGGGTAGGGGAGAGGGAGGGGTACAGGGAGTGAGAGAGAAGATGATGAAGGGAAGGAGGATATGGATTGAGAGATAAATTAAGGAGAGAAATAGAGGGAGGGGGGAGTGAGAGATGGGGGGAGGGAGGGAGAGAGATAGAGACCCATCTATATAGAATCATAGTAACCAACATTGTTTCCACATCAAGGCCTTGACTGGCAATGCTATCTCTAATCAGATCAGAGCACAATGTTAGTGAGACCAATGACTATAGACACATTTATCATTGTCTCTCAAGGTACATACCCACCCAGGTGTTCACTGAGTATGACCTTCTAGGAATATTCTTATCTTGGTTTCCCAACCCTCAAAGAATATCGGTCCTCTTGCCTACTCTTGTCTTGAATGCCCTACACATTCTCAAAGAGCATCAGATGCCATATGATTACCTAATCCTCCATTCTTTCTTCCAAAGTGAAGACAAGAATGTTATGTATATCTCTCCCTCTCAACTAGGGAGGATATCACGTGTCTTCGTTTATCCTCATGGATTTCACCTAGACCTACGACTGTTAGTCCTTATCTAGTGCATGACACATGAAATAGAAAAACACAATTGTCACTCCTTTTTAATCAAGGGTGATACAATCCAAGCTCCCTCTTGATCAGGGACATGTTAGAGCTACCTCTTAACTAGGGACTCTTTTATACATCAGAAATTTCTTTCTTCATGGGTCCTTCAACTACTTGATCAACTTCTCTCCTTGATGTCATGAAATTTAGTTGAGCTTCTTCCTTGTAGGGCAACAACCATTGATCGCTTTCCTCCTTAGTTAATCACGTCATTCCTTTCTTCATATAAAGTGGCTTTCTTCATATCTAGAACATTTGTTATATGACTACTTTTTTCTCATCACACTTCTTCCATCCACCACATGAATGCTAGTTGTAATTGTATTTACAACTCTTGTTTAAGTAGCCCTGCATTATCCAACTATTATTTAATAAATCAAAACAACATATTAAATTAAATCATACCTTATGAGATGGATCTTCATCATGACATGTTCTTGTAGGTCTCAACATCTATCACACATATTGACACATCTCCCAAAGATATCCATTGTCAAGGGTTTTCATCTTTTTCGGACTTTCATCAGAGTCTTCATATCTTTCCAGGAGATTTTCTAGTCAAATCTTCTTGGTCTTTTGGTTGTTGATTGCCTTCATCATGGTTTCATATCTCATGATCTCTTCATTCCTCATAGATTCCATTCCCAGTAGCTTTTAATCAGATTTTCTTCATTGTAGTCAATCACCTCATGCTTCATATGAGGACATATTATGTTGATTTCATCTAGTGCGACTTATGCCTTCCTGCATCCTTTCAGAGGAGGAGATCATTTTACTCTTGATCATGCTTCTTAAGATAGAAGCAATGATCCATGTTACTTGCAACCATATGACATGAGATTATAATATTAAACACAAGCATACATACCTTATTTTTACCTTCAGGTCATCAAGGCTTCTTCCAACAGCTTCCTTGATTGAAAAGTTCTTCAATCCCTTGACCTGCTTCATGTCATCACATCATCATCTCATGGATTCCATAAGTTGGAGTTCTTGTTGAAACACTTTCTTCCTATCTAGATTAGTGAACCTTATGATGAGGATTCCATCAAAGAATTTTGAGGTTCTTGTATATCTCCAACTAGCAGATGTTTCCTTTTTTACTTGATGTATGATGAGCCTTTTCCTAGATGACTTCTTCCTTTCCTTCAATGTCCACTGAGGTTACCAAGAGCTATATCCTTCATGTTTTTTCTATCATGGATTTTTTTCCTTCATGATTCCCATGGTGATGTCACGAATCCTCGTTTCTAATCCTTCCATGATGATATGATGCATCTTATCATCATTGTCATATCTTATATAAGCTTATGATAGGACCCTTTTGGGAGGGATATTTTCCCAATCATAGAGATATGTTACTCCCTCTTTCCTTGGCCCTTTTCTTTAGATTCCTCCATTTATCTGGTGATATGAGCTTCCATAATTTTAGCTAAATCTATTCTGCCTTGTTTGAGGATCAAACTTCCCTTTTCCTTCTACACATGATATAGTCCTTTACCCTTCGATACTATTGCCATCCACTTGTCTTTCTCTATTTAATATAAAGACCATAAGTTTTCGAACGGGGTAAACTTCTTATCCCATGGATATTTGTTACCTTTATTATTTGTTTGTGTATTATGGTTATCTTCATTTCTAGGTCTTGTAGATGAAAGATATCCTACATCCTTTGATACCCTTTACTTTCATGTAGATCATATTTCAAGTGACCTTCTTCATTACATCTTTTAGAGAATGAGTTTATCATCTACATCACTTTGATGTCTCCAATATTTCTATGTGAGGGGATCTTTCATAAGAATCCCTTTCCATAAATTCAGAGGAGACCTATTGATATGTTTAATGACTTCAACTTCTTAGAGGACTATGACTATCCTCCTTCTTCATGCAAAGAATCTTGATAACACATCCAATTCATATATGTCCCTGCAATCATGAAGTCATTTTAACCAAACTTGAATATAGAATGAAAAGATACTTACTTGTCATGTGAAGATGAAATCTTCACCTTGATGCTTTCTTGAATGGTCTCCTTCAATGAGATTCTTGCTTGAGCTTCCTGGTACAATTGAGTCCCCAAACTTTTCTTGAGACTTCCTTGCCTTGTTCATCACCAAGCACTACTGCTTTTATAAAATGTTGAGATTACTTTATTCCTTGTGAGGGTATGAAATAAAAATAAATAATTTTAGAGTACTGTCATGATGCCCATCCGAGATGTGGCATTGTGTTCTCTTGCTAAAGTGATATTGTTGTAATGTATAATGTGATTGTGTGTCCTTGTAACCTTGTTGTAGTGCTCCTTGTTGGAGTAGAACCTTGCTTGAGTTGACTAGCATGAGCAAAGATTTTTGAGGCCTTCAAGCACTGTTCAATACCAAGCATTGAAACTGCTTCAGACTTAAGTTATTGATATCTCTGTGGTATGACATAGATTGTAATGACACCTAATTTGGGGCTAGCATTGAAACTATGAGAGGTACTTATTTTGACTGTGATCTGAATTCTGAGGAATGGTATTGGGACTTCACTTTATTTGAGATTACTTGATCTTGAATTGCCTTGTAGTTGTATATTGCTTGTTGAAGACTGATCTTTTAATTCCTTCAACTTGTTTTGATGCCCTTCTTAAATATGATCCTTAAGTGTCTCTTTTTGAAGCCCTTTCCTTGACTTTAGCACCTTAGCTCTGATACAATGTTGAATAATCTAGGGCACTTATAGTTAATGTGATTCTTCTTAGCTGGATAACTATTTGTGAGGAGTTTTAAATTTTCTTCTTATCATAGTCTTCACTTGTTATTATTAGAGTGTGTCTTCTTAGTTCATCAAATAGCTACCAAAACAAAACAGACAAGAACACGCAATGTTGGCTTTCTGCCACAGTCAAAACCTCTCCCTCTTAGAGAGGAAAACCCGCACAAAAGTCTTCTTTTAGAGATTCCAATTGACGAATACCAAGACCTTGAGCCTTGACCTATTAGGCCACTCCAAGACCAAGCCACCAATCCTCTTCTACATCAATGTTGAGATCATCGTCACTATTTCTCCATCACCGAGGTCTTCATCTATGAGGTCTTCATATGTATAGGAAATTTGAGTATAGATTCACTGATATTATGATAATCTCGTCGTGACCTTTATATCTTCATCAAGAACAAGATTGTGACTGCACCTGCATGACTAGATAATGTGTTGTTATAAGTTCCTTCAATTATTCTAAGGCAGTGTGTTACTGTGATATCGTCCCATCATACCAAGACAATGTATTACTATGAAATACTTCCATCATGCCTAGATGGTGTGTAGTATAGAAGGATTACTTAGATCATCCTTACTATGGTTATGACAGTGATGATATTTGTACCAAGGATGAGACTGTGTCCTTCCATCTTGCCGAGAGTATCACACTGTATCATCCATCTGAAATTGTAGTGACACTTCCTCATCCTAGATCCTGAACTGCTGCTCCTAATCTGAAATTATCGCACCTCCTGTACACATCCGAGATTACATATAAGTTCAAGTTTCTTACTGCACTTTTCTGAGATTTTAGAGCTCCTGTACCTTCATCCGAAATCTCAGAGACATCCGAGATTCTTGTTTTTTGTGGTGACCATAGCAGGCTATTTATAGTTTTCATGTGTCTATAAATAAGCTGACATGACAGTGAAGTGTCGTGTCACTTCATTTGAGCCTACATGATTTTTCTTTATATCATTTTGATGGCCAACTTGATTGCATTTGACATCATTTTGTTTGATGTTCTTATCAAGAGGATTGTGGTTGCCTTAGAGGGTTGTTCTAGACTAGTATTCATTTACACATATGCTCAATAAGAGCTCCTTATACACAACTTTGACTCTTTGGTTTTCCTAGACCTATGAAATGTGTAAGAAACTCATTCTTACAATTAAAAAAAAAAAAAAATTCTTTTTCTTGACAAGTACAAAGATCAAAATTACATTTGTAAATACCGAACCTGGCTACACTTTCTTCAACAACATGCAAGTTTCCAAATGTTAAAGAAGAAAAGACACATGGAATCTAGGGCCCAATAAGTGATGGAATTTGTCCTTATGTTGTTTCTTTCCTACAATCAACACAATGAGTTGGGGATTTTTCAATCCAAGGTGATGGGCATCATTTTTTTTAAACCATGGTGAATCAGTAATTCTTTGGACTAATATAGGGGATCCAGGATCAACCCTCATGGCTACCTTATAACATAAAGAGTATATCCATCATCTTGCAAGACATATATACCATATCTTATGATTTATCAAGATTCGAGACTCTTGGAAATGGTGAGTCTACTCCTTAATCTGAGATCATAGCAAGTCATTTACTTAATGGGATTTGAACCACAATCTCTTTGATTTCACCCAATGAAACTTACCGTTAAACCACATATAATTGCACATCATTCTTTTCTTTTTACTATGTGATAGGTACATGTGTCTTAGGTGGGACATCCTACATTAATTAGTTTTTGGTGCAGACACTTCTCCCCTCTCAATTATTTTAAGGGGTGGAAATGACAAGTCTTAGTGAGATCAGGAATGGGTCCAACCTATACCCAAGTGTTTAACATAAAGTCTAGGTGTTTGAAATTTATCTGTTTAGTTAGCTCGTGATAGGATATGAGTTTGGGTAGCAGTGGAGCTAGCTTCTTACACTCTTTCGGGGTTTTCATTTTAAGCATACCAATTTATTGTCATATTTACGCTCACTTGATCTAAATTTAGAGATGTGAAAGTTTTCTTATAAGACAACACCAGTTTACACATTTAGTATGTATTTTTATATCCCATAACGATATCCACATACTTGAAAATAACTATTAATATATCAACTAGGTTTTCTTTGAGTTAAAATTTTTAGTTGGGCTCGTCTAAGCAAGTGACAATTTCACTTGGACAGTTATTTTCTTGTTGGAATTTTGTGATTTTATTTTGAAAAAATATGAAATGAGGAGTGTTTGAATCATTTTTTGATGGTGGAAATAGTGTAACACCCCCTCCTCCAAAGTCCACCCAAGCAGCCAACCAGCCGAGCAAACATGTGATGAAAGAGGTTACTGTAAGGGATTCAATCTCCTTGGTGACCTTAAGGAAATGGAATCAATGGAACTCATCAAAAAAACCCATCCACATCAACAATTACACCCCCAGGAGACATGTCAGCCTCTCAGGCATCTTGTCCCTAGGTCCAATTGATGTTTTAAGCCTCTTGATCGAAAGTTGCTCTCATGCTATAGGAAACACAATGACCGACAACTCAAAGTCACTCTCATAGGCATATGTGCCAACGACTGTGTACTTTTCTCAATAGACATGTGCCAGCGACCCCAAAATTTCAGCCAGTTTTCTAGCCTAGAATCCTGACCTCTGCCCAGAACTTGCTACAAAATTTAGAATCCATGATCAAAGACATGATAACAATGATGATAAATAAAAAATCAACCTCATGACTAGGCCTGAGAATCCCCAACTGGGACTGACATTCTGTCAAACACTTGGCATTAATGCAACCTACAGGTCTAGGATATAAGACATAACATAAATGACTGAAAGAAATTATGAAACATAACTAGAGGGATCACCTCCTTCTCAATTAGACTATTATATCATCAATCAGGTCTTGCATCCATCCATTTAATAATTACAAGTAAATACATGAAATAACCATGACATGAATCAGTCACATAACCATGCTTATAACCAACATTAAACCATATAAATATTAGATATATGAAAGCCATTAAATCCACATATAAACAAGTACAAAAGTAAGATAACTTAGCTTTTATTAATCATAGGAAAATCTGACCAAGTTCGGGGCTTCCACATACCACCCAACCATAGACATGGTTGAACCAAATCTCTCTTTTAGCCAGTCACCCCCATGCCATAGTCCAAGCATGAACGTGGGATCTCATAGAACAACCAATCCAAGAACAGTCAAGGGAATCCATAGGTTAAACCACCTCAACCCTCACCAAACTGTGATCACACCAAAACCGATGCTCTAATCACAACCGAACCGAACTTGGAATGCCATACAAGATCCATCACTATCCTTGAGGAATTGTTTGTCTCCTTGTCTCTCATGCTTTATCGCAATCCAATTCTAGATGACTAGGCCCTAAACCAAGACCAATCTCTCAGGCTTTACCACAATCCAAACTCGGATCACTAGGCCCTAAACTGAGAATTCTCCCTCAAGCTTTAACGTGTATCCCGCCAAAACTGGCCAAGGGATTCCTAGGCCTTTGGGGATGAACCTTGAGACCACCTCTGCCTTGGATTCTAAAATCCATCTGACAAACCAAAGCTCAAAATTGAAATTAATATCCCAACACCATGGCATCCAAAAAAATTTAATTCTAAGTTGAAAACCACTGTCATAACCCGACAAAACCTTGCGATCGACAGGAAGAGAACCATACACGAACATGTAAATCTATGCATGTCCTAACCAACTAGAAAATCACACATGAAAAAGGTTACCTACAAGTATTCTTGTTGATGCTGCTTGATCTTGCTCTTCTTCCTTGATCCTTTCTTTCCTTCCTTTCCCTTTGCTTGATTTTCCTTCCTTGATCCAAAGCTAGAGTGCTCCAGGAAAACTCTAAGTGACCAAGAGTGAGAGAGAGAGAGATAATAATGAGAAAGCTCCAAACTTGAACTAACAAAAAGTTAGCAAAAATCTTGCACACTGATCCTCATAAGCCTTTTTATTACTATGGCCTCTAATTTCTTCATTTTCCATTATTTTCCTTCAATTTCTTCCTCACATACAACATGTGACCTTTTACCTTCCTCTTCTCCTATTTTCCTTTATTTTCATTAATAGATGCGTCAAAAATGTCGTTGCCTTAGCCTTTGCCAATTTTCCTTAGAAAAACACACATCCAGTGATTCCCACTAGTATATATTTTCCAAACATTCAACTTGGAATAACAGTCCCTTAACCGTGGTCTTATTTTGCATTTATTAACTTTTATTACATGAAATTTTCACCAGGGTTGTTACAGAACCCTCTCCCTTAGGTAACACCATCCTCGGCATTAAACCACACCATGGCCTCAGCAAAAACATTGAAAAGAAAACATATTGCCCAAGGAGCTTTATAACTTAGCTCGTTACATAATTTACAATGAAATACCTGCTCAAAAGAAAAACATCATGATAACATGATAATATAACAATCATAATAATATGGCACCCAGACCACTTGTTGGATATTTATAACTTAGCTCATAACGATATTTACATCAATATACATGTACATACATATACAAAAACATCAACAAGACATATGCCAAACATATACCAACATCAAACCAAAACAACTTTGCCTTAACCAGAAAACAATGAAGGATACAAGGCCTGCATTTGATTTGCCATCTCCCATGTAGCTTCTTCAGGCCCAAAGTGCTTCCACTACACTTTAACTTTTTCTATGGCTCTATTCTCGAGCTTGAGATGTTTCCGCTGCAATATGCACTAAGGCTCCGACTGGAACTCTCCTTCTTGCTCCACCTGCAATACAAACCAATCAATAACATGATCAACATCCTTTATATACTTCTAAAGCAATGAAATATGGAAAATATCATGGACTTTCACTATTGGAGGCAGTGTAAGTCGATATACCATTGGTCCAATCCTCTCAAGGATATTGAAAGGCCTACAATAGCATGGTGCCAACTTGGCATATGAACCAATCCTCAAAGATATTTTCTTGGGCTTGATGCGCAACTACACATGCTCTTGCAACATGATTCTCCTTCCCTTTGATGCATTTGATCTCGAAGTAAAACTCACTCAGGGTAGCCAACTATCTAGCTTGCCTGGCATTCAGATTCAGCTGATCAAACATATATCTCAACCCAGTGTGATTTCTCATCAATGTAAACCTCCTACCAAGAAGAATCATAGTGCCTCCACATATTCAATGCGTGTATAATTGCTACTAGCTCAATATCTTGTGTTGGATAGTTCTGTTCGTGCTCATTCAATTTTAGTGACTCATAGCACACTACCTATCCTTCTTGCATGAGAACTCCACCAATTCCTCTCTTACAAGAATCTACACACACTACAAACTCCTTGTTTGGAACCATAATCTTTAGCACTAGTAAGTGTGTCAACAACTGCTTAAGCTTCTCAAAACTAGCCTCACATTATTCTATCCATTCGAACTTCTTACCTTTCCACTGCAATGATGTGATAGGATATGCAATGCATGAAAAGTTCCTAATGAACCTCCTATAGTAGCTTGCCAATCCCATAAATGATATCACCTCATGCACATTCTTAGGAGTTACCCACTCCATAATAGCCTTTATCTTTTCTAGATCCATTGCTATGCCATCCTTGGAGACAACATGCCCCAAATAATGTACCTCCATTTGAAAGAAGCTGCACTTGCTAAGTTTAACATACAACTGATGATCTCTTAGCAATCTTAACACTATTGCTAAATGCTCAACATGTTCTTCCTCATTCTTAGAATCTACCAGTATATCATCAATTAATACAATAACAAACTTGTCCAGATAAGGACACAACACAACATTCATCAAACACATAAATATAGCTAGAGAATTAGTCAAACCGAATGCAACAACAACAAACTCATAATTCCCAAACCTGGTCCTAAACAAAGTATTGAAGATATCCTCTTCCTTGATGCATACCTGATGGTATCCTGATCTCAAGTCGATCTTAGAGAACACTGCTACTCCCTTAACCTGATCAAACAAATCATTGATCCTCGAAAATGGGTACTTGTTCTTGATCGTTACTTTGTTCAACTACTTGTAGTCAATACAAAATCTAAGAGTACCATATTTCTTCTTCATGAACAACACTGGTGTGCCCAAAGGCAATACACTCGACCTAATGTACCCTTTGTCCAACATTTCCTTTAGCTGCAACTTTAACTCAACCAACTCATGTGTGCTCATATTATAAGGTGATTTTGATGCTGGGGCTGCCCCTATCACCAACTCAATAGAAAATTATAACTCCCTGTGAGGTGGAAACTCTATAATGTCCTTAGGAAATACATCCTGAAACTACTGCAAAACTGGGTATATTCTTAACACATTTGCATCCTCAACCTCATTACCCTTGTTACTAGAAATGTGTACTAAAAACATCAACAACCTTTTCTGCAACTACGCTTAGCCTTCATAGCGGTAACCATCCTCACTGATGTAGGCTTATTTTTCCCTTGAAAATTCCTCTTTCCCCCACTATCATCCACACACTCAATGGCCTTTTCAAAGTAATCCATTTTGGTTCTGTGAAGGCATAACCAATCCATACCCAAAATCATACTATACGAACCCAATGGAAGTACATTCAAATGTGTTGTTGTAGGCATACCATTTAACTCAAATGCACAATCTCTTACCCAATGGTGAACTCACTTCTTTATACTTGTAGCCAACTATAGCAACCAATATTATGCATGCACTTCTTTTCTCAAGCCACATTTATCCACTAGGTCAGGATTAATATAACTATAGTTAGATCCAAGATCAATAAAAATAGAAACAACTTGATCACAAAGCTTATCGTCCATCTCAATGGTTGATTCCTAATGATCTGCCTACTTGTTTTTAACAACTGCATAGATCCGAGGAACGCTATAACCAACATCACCAACTGTATGTGCCTCCCGAGCATTGTAGATCTAGGGTCTATCACCACTCTAATACTACGTACAATCCTCTTGCGATGATCCTTACCACATATCCAACACTGCAATGGTTCCCTACTATCGCCTCTAGCTTGTTGCTCTCCATGTCCTTTCTCAATTGTATTGAATCTCTTGTAAGGACCTACATTTTCTTTCTCACTTTCATCTTGAGGTCTTCCTCTCTTTGGTGGCCATTTCCATTTGTCTTTCTCATTTCTTTTCAAGTCATGCTTGGGCTCAACTTTGCGCTTCAACTGCTCATAAAAATGCTTCAACTTTTAGATGGCCTCCTCCAACGGTCTAGGCTCATCGAGCTTAACATGGTCTTTGTGTGCAACTGGAAATCCACTAATGAATCTCTAAACCTTGGCCTTCTCCTCCCCAAGGTAAGGCACATATCTTAACAACTCCAAAAATCTACTAGCATACACATCATCTATCATAGAACCCATCCGTAACTCATAAAACTCCTTAGCTTTGTTATCATATTACCTCTCTGACAAGTACTTCTTCTTGAAGAGCCTCTCAATTTCATGCCAAGTCAAATCCTCCTCACGTGTATCTTTTACATTCTTTACATCTTCCAACCAAATATCCACTTTACCTTTGAGACTGAAAGTGACTATCTTTGCTTTCTTGTTTTCTGAATAATCATGCAATCAGAAGAATTTCTTCATACCAAGAAACCATGCTTCTGCATTCTGTGATTTATTCATCTCTCCATCAAAGGTAGGTGGCTTTGTCTTCTTAAACTCATCTGGAAAGTATCCCCAATCACTCCTCCTATAAGGATGATGATGACGATCATGATGTCTATCAGAACCATAACTGGAATAGTACCTGTGTCAATCACCTCTCCAATCCGGAGTGTCCAAAAACCAACCATCTCTGATCGTGTCATATCTATCTGACCTATGTGCATTAGGAGACCTACTTCCATATGCCCCATTACTTCTATCGTCATGTCCATGGGAGATCTGAAGTGGTCCCTATCGCTACAAATATGACAAACTTTGAAGTAGTATTGCATTCACCTCTGTTTGTTTCTCTTGTGCCTACAAGGTTTTGTCACTGTCTTCTTTACAACTCCTTATTTCTTCCTTCAGGCTTCTCAATGTGTTTGCCACGTCAGAAGAGTTCCCCACACCACCCTTCCCATCTGATGCATAGGGAGATTCTATGTAGTCTATGACCTTGCTAGCCATGTGATCTCTTTCCTGCGAGGCATACTATGTCATCTAAACCAAATCACAATAAACCAACATACCTTAGCATAATTCGGGGAGGATACCTTGTCTGAAAGATCACCAAATCAACGTGAAACATGTATCACATAATTATAATTACATATAGACATATATCAAATAAGTGTATCAATGCATAAACACCATTCTAGCTAAGGCCCAGTCATCAATACAAGGCCATATCAACAATGCATGTTGTGACCCCATGCAAGAAAACAACCATTACTCCATTGCACACATTGCCACATGCAACTATCAACATGCATAAGAAATGCCTAATCAACTACACATACATATGAACACATGTAGTCGAGCATAAGTGATCAATTCTTGTAACCAACCTATAAGATTAATACATGTAATCAAAAATTCAAGAATTCACTTGATATACAAGGATGTAGTCAAGCAACATATAATCAAGATGTTAGCAACATATAACCATATGCAGCCAATCATAAAATTCTGATGATGCATCCCACAAAATCACATCAAGCTCCTCATGACAACCTTACTACAATCATGATGAACATGATGCAATGCAACAAGCACATGTAATGCAAGTGTAAGAGACACACGTGCAACTGATATGCATGCATGAGAAAGCACCTTCACCTAAGGGGAGCAAAACCATGCTCTGATACCAATCTATAACACCCTCTCCTCCCAAGTCCACCCAAGCAGCCAACCAGTCGGGAAAACATGTGATGAGATAGGTTACTATACGGGATTCAATCTCCTTCGTGACCTTAAGGAAATGGAATTGATAGAACTCATCAAACAAACCCATCCACATCAACAATTACACCCCCTAGAGACATGTCAGCCACTCAGACATCCTGTCCCTGGGTCCCACTAATGTTTTAGGCCTCTTAACCCAAAGTCGCTCTCATTCTATAGGTAAGACAATGACCAACAACTCAAAGTCTCTCTCATAGGCCCTTGTGCCAGCGAATGTGGACTTTTACCAGCAGACCTATGCTAGCGACCCTGAGATTTGAGCTAGTTTTCTAGCATAGAATCTTGACCTCTACCAAAAACTTGCTACAACCTTCATAATCCATCAAAAACATGATAATAATGTTGATAAATACAAAATCAACCTCAAGACTAGGTCTGAGCATCCCCAACTAGGATTGACATTTTTTCAAACACTGGGCATCAATGCAACCTATAGGTCTAAGATACAAGATAGAGCATAAATGATTGAAAGGACTTATGAAACATAACTAGAAGGAGCACCTCCTTCTCCATTGAACTATTATATCTACAATTATGTCTTGTATCCATCCATTTAACAATTACAAATAAATACATGAAATAACCATGACATGAACCAATCATATAACCATGCTTATAACTAGCATTAAACCAAATAAATATCATGGATATGATAGCCATTAAATCCACATATAAACAACTGCAAGAGTAAGATAACTTCGATTTTATTAACCATAGGCAAATCTGACCAGGTTCGAGATTTCCACGTTCCACCCGACCATAGACATGGTTGAAACAAATCTATCTTTTAGCCAGCCACCCCCATGCCATATCCAAAGCATGAATGTGGGATCTCATATAGAATCCAATCCAAGAACAACCAAGGGAATCTAGTGGTTAAACAACCTCCACCCTCACGAAACCATGATCACACCATAACCGGTGCTACGATCACTACCGAACTAAACTTGGAATGCCATCCGAAATCCATTATTATCCTTGAGGAATTTTTTGTCTCCTTGTCTCTCAACCTTTACCGCAATCCAATCCCAGATCACTAGACCCTAAACTGAGACCAATATATCAGGATTTACTGTAATCCAAACCGAATCACTAGGCCCCAAATCGAGACTTCTCCCTTAGGATTTATCATGTATCCCGCCAAAAATAGTCAAGGGATTCCTAGGCCTTTGGTAATGAACATTGAGACAACCTTCACCTCGGATTCTGAAATCCATCCAGCAAACCAAATCTCAAAACTGAAATAAACATCCCAACACCATGGCATCTAGAAAAAGGCAAGGCTAGGCTAAAAAACATTGTCATAATTCAGCAAAACCATGCCATTGACAACAAGAGAATCATACACCAACATGCAAAGCAATGCATGTCCAACCCATCTAGGAAATCACACATGCAAAAGGTTACTTGCAAGTATTCTTGCTTAAGCTGCTTGATCCTACTCTTCTTCCTTGATCCTTTCTTTCCTTCCTTTCCCTTTGCTTTCTTTCCTTCCTTGGTCCAAATTTAGAGTGCTCCAAGAAATCTCTAAGTGACTAAGATTGAGAGAGAGAGAGAGAGAGAGAGAGAGAGAGAGAGAGAGAGAGAGAGAGAGAGAGAGTGAGAGATCTCCAAACTTGAACTGACAAAAAATTAGAAAAAATCTTGCCCACTGATCCTCATACGCCTTATTATCGAGGCCTCTAATTTCTTCATTTTCCATTATTTTCCTTCAATTTCACCCTCACATGCAACATGTGTCCTTTTACCTTCATTTTCTCCTATTTTCCTTTATTTTCATTAATAAATGTGCCAAAAATTCCTTTGCCAATTTTCCTTAGCCAAAACACACATCCAGTGATGCCCACTTGGATACCTTTGCCCAACATTCAACTTGGAATAAGTGTCCCTAAACCGTCATCTTATTTTGATTTTATTAAATTTTATTACATGAAAATTTCACCAAGGTTGTTACAAATAGATTCACTAGCCTTAAAAGCCCTTGGAGCACCTAAATTTATGAAACTTGACAGTTGTGACATGGATTTCCAAAAGTTTCTACTGAATTTCTTCAAAATCATGTCAAAATATGGGAAAAATAATCGCATGTTTAGACTACATTATTCTTAGACGATCAACTAGACTTCATGTTTTATTTGGTTATGATAGGAATTAAAATTAATATTAAGAGCCTTAGGTCAAGATATTTTGGTTTTATATGATATATGAAATTGTTCTAACTCATTTAAATTCAAGCTTATTAAAACAAGATCGAGTCTTGCCAATACTCGACCAACATTCATTCTACTTGTGTGGCTACTTAGTTGGTATGTGTGTGTCTACACACACACACACCATTACAAATTTGGTGACCACGAGGCATAGAATATATGCCGATGGAGTGTACTATTAAGGCATCATGATGTGACGGTCACCAATTAAAAACTTCATGAGAAAAATTCTATCCATGTCAAGGGTTGGTGTGGCCTAGTGTAGGTGTGATTCCCAAGAGATTTTGACAACTTAGATTCCCCAGGGTCATGGTTTCTCAAGCCAAAAGGTTAAGCATGCAGTCATATTAAGACTCACACAACTTAGAAAACAAAAAAAATTACAAATTCATTATTTATTATAATAATATTAAGCAAAAATGCCAGCACCCATAAATTCCTATGGCATATATAAGATTTCATGCAACCAATCTCTTATGCATTATTGTATATTTATTATCTCAAGAATGGTCCTCTAAAAATTGGCTATTGTTTTAAGTAGTGCAACATTTGAAGAGAACAATTGCATTGACTAGCTTAAAAGAACAACAAGTGATGTCTTTGTTGTAAGCATCACTTTCAATGCAAACCCAACCAATTATCCAGGTGCTCAAGTAGTATAAGTTGCATTTTCATCTCAGTAGGGACATCCACCACTATTGTGGAACTTGTTATTTAATGCATTAATTAACTAATGGAGTGAATCCATCTATGGTGGATCTTTTATAGTGAGAATAATCAACATGCAACAAACATGACAGAGAAAAGCATTTTAATTAGAATGAAACAAGTGTTAAGATGCTAATGGCAGACTATTAAATAATAGAAAAAAATGGCTTAACCAGGTGATATGGTTAAACCTATATTAAAATACAAACAAATAAAGCACCACTAATTCTTAATGTACGCCAATTTTCCCAAAATCTTTTTGAATATTGTTTAATTGCATTTGTATAATATATTATTTTCACATTTGATTTGGATGCATTGATAAAGTGAGTGAGTTTTAATTCTAGTCGGAGGCATCTTTTTGTTCCCTAAAATGTATCAAATCATAGTTTAGTTACGATGTACCTTGGCTTGGAGTTTAGTAATTGAAGACATGCTTCACATGTATGTGGTGGACAAGTCATATTAGTGGGAAGCATTGTTCACAGTTTATGGAGTTTGCATATAACAATATGCATCATGCTCATGAAATATGGGTTCATTTGAGGCTTCATATGGAAAAAGATGTAAAACTACAGTCATGGATTGGGGTATGGTCAAGGTGGAGGAATATGGAGAGTTCCAAACAAAACCACTATATATCTCAATAAGAAAGAAGAATTGTTTTGAAGTCAAACCATCAAATATGTATAATTGCAATAAAATTATTTTAGTTCCAAAGAGGATACGTGGGAGTTGAAGGATGTATAGCCATTTTCTCCTAGTCTTGAGACGCATCAAGGCTAGTGTTATTCAAGGAGTACGGGAAATGCAATACCCTAGTTTTTACCCCTTGAATGTATTTGATCAATTTATGTATAAATTGTAAATGCATGGTTATAGTGACATGAGTCAAGCCTTATGAGCTTAAATAAATATAAATGTTGTTAGGATTCTAGTTTGGATTCCTTGTGTAGAGCTCAAGGCCAACCCTAACTAGTGAAATAAGGCATGTAGATCATGTAAATATACTTCCATGGAAAGTGTCATAGACGTGCTTTGATGAAATCATGCTATGTAAATATTAATGGTGGGATATAATTTATAATGGCTTAAGATGAATGCAAAGAGTACAAGAGGGGATATGGTTCAACTAAAGTGGAAGAAGAAAGGTGGCTTATGGGAAGTAGATCATATATTTCTAAGGATTAACGTATGAATTCATCTTTCCATCATTTTCTTTACATGAAACCATCCATTTCCATTGAGTTAAAAAGCTAATCATTTGATGCATCTAAGAGGTTCGTGGGAAATTCTTCTCACATAATTATTGAAGCATGGATTGGTTACAATCATCATAGGGAAGCAAAAAAATACCTCATTTCTCATGTTAAAAGAATGTAATTTCTCTCAACTCTCTCATTTTCATTCATTCCATTGATACTATCATCTTGCCTTCATGCTTTATGTTGTTCATGTTTTTTTCTCCATTTTGCTAAACAAGAATCAATCTCGACATGGATCAAATAAACATTGTGAAAGAGGTTATGTTGACCTTAGATGTAATATATACAAATGTAGGTGAGAGTAGAGGATGGACAAGTCAAGAATATTTCATCTACTGGGTATTTATTGACCAATTGAAGCTTAATAGATAAGTGCCATTTGTAGGATATTCCTAGAAGGCATTCAACAAATTGGACTCATCATGCCTATGCTAAAGAGCGATGGAATGGAACCATAGCTTTGAAGCATTGTTGAGTAGACAAAAGGAATATCTCCATTTTGTTGTGTAGGGCAAGGAAGAGAGTGTCATGGTCGTTTAATGGTTAGATGAGATGCCTAGAATGTTATGTCATAAGAAGATTAACTGAGCATTGAAGAAAATGGATTGGATTGAGTGACCTAGAAGCTTTTAGTTTTATTCATGTGCTCTAATAACCCCATAATACAATTTGGGAATAATATTTGTAATAAAAGACTATGGTTTAGAGCAAAATTATTCATATCTAACTAATATTTTAACTATGTTTTATTAAAAAGTAAATATTTTATCTTTTTTTTTTTTTTTTTAATTTACAAATTAATATTATTTTGATACTATTAAATATATAAAATAACATTAATGAATATATTTATAATCAACTCTCTATTAAAAAACACTTTTACTACCGTAAACAACTTTGCACATGATATTTTGCTACCTTTATCATATATTAAATATACAAATCTAATAAATAAATATTCATTTTAATTGATGAAATTCATTATATTTTATGATATTTCAATAAAGTTTATCAAATAAATAACATCTGCTTACAAGACCTGTCACTTAAATGGTAGGTATGTCATCTTTATCTATCATCTGCTTACAAGACCTGTCACTTAAATGGTAGGTATGTCATCTTTATCTATCACATTAATGAAATATGTTATAACTGAGACATGAAAGAATTTTTTTGGTCCATACCTAATTTAATTATTATTTTATAAATTTAAATTATGAGATCTATTTTTTTATTATTAAAGTTCATTTTTCATGGAGGTATTTAGGCGAGCATTTTTCTTTTTACTATAATCTTTAGTACATAAAAAGGGGTTGTGACTATTCATTACATTTGTGCATTACATGTACTTTAATCATCGTACAAAGTTGCCACAAGGTTAAACACAATTTGAATATTGCATGTGGCATAGGGAGGTACAAGAACATTCAGCGAGAGAAATCTATCAAATTGGGAGAGCTAGAGGAAACAAATAACAATATTGACTGCAAGTTGAACATTCTAGCCAGTAGATCAGCAAACATCTCCTTCTCCTTAGACAAAGGTAGTGACCAGCGAACATAGATACCTAGAGATTATGCCCAATAATTGTTATGACTTACTGATTTTTGCTTACAATATTAGTAGTGTTTTTTGTCTTCTCATTTAGTGTATAACAAAATTTAGCATACCTATTTTTATAAATTTCTATTTACAAAATGTTATAATTAGACAAAGCCCTAACCACTGTAAAATTCTACATTTATATTATTAATTTGGTTAAAAAACAATCTCATTTAACATAAAACACATAACTCTAAAAATAATAAATAAAACAAATAAAAAAACAAAAAACCCTAACGCTTTAGAAAGTAGGCCTCTTATCTTTTTCCATCATATTCTTAAGAAAATATCGTGAAAGTTGTCGTGTCGTCTTTCTCTATATCTTTATCACAATCGCATTAAAAATATTT
>APFE030213838.1:87570-105704 GCA_000404065.3 Pinus taeda | reverse complement strand
CCATAAATCTTGAGAGGCAAACAGGGCTGTCATGGTTATTGCCCAATAATCATAGTTCTTCCCATTGAACTGTGGGAGCTGGGTGTTAAACATACCCATACCAGTGCTTGTGCTGGCCATTCCTTGCATTCTTTAAGTATGTTTCTAAATCCTTGACTGTGTATTTAAAACACTGACTGCTGCAACCAAAAGACTCCTCCCTTCAGCTTCCTTGTCACCTGCAAAGAGCCTAAGCCTGCTCTGATCCCACTCTTGGGGATTTTTCAGATAAAATCCCAAAAACACCAAAAATAAAACACACAGAGGTAATGCTCTGTTTCCTTTATTCCAGGATCTTTTTGCACAGAGGAGTTTTAAAAAAAAAAAAAATCACAGAACAGAGTATTCCACCACCATAAAAGGGATTTCTATTCATTAAAACAAAAACACTAATACATATTCATCCTCTTTCACTCAGAGGGATTCACCAAAACATTACAAAAGAAATTACTCTGTCTCCTTTGAAATTTTACACCATTGTGTGTAAAAATTTCATTTACATTCACTGCTGTGTGAAAACAAAGATTACAGGGATTTACTGTTTTACCTTTTCACTGCTATGTGAAACAATTCATGGTTTTTGATACATACTTCCCTCTGGTTTTCTTCTTTCACTTCTTCACCTTCACTCTTCTTTCACTTCTTCACCTTCACTCTTGCACTGTTGTGCGTTCTATCTCCCACTTACACGAATGGTCAACAACAAAAAAACATAAAACAAAAAAACATAAAACATACTATCGTATGCAATCACAACACCAAAAATAATTACCTTGCGTACATTGACCATACTCCCGTAAAAAAAAACATTAAAATTTAAGACCATTTACCTATGCCCATGCCATCATTTAACTCACGCCCATACTTGCCCTAACATTAAAATTAAATATTTTACCTGCAACTATGACCAATTCATTAAATGCATTAATATTAAAACCGGCGGTCAACCAAAGTTTATTTTACTCCACGCAATCATATGCAACTTGAGATGCCCGTCGACCGTCGATTTTCCCTCCTAGAATCCAACGGCTGAGGTGAATATCGGAAGCCCTTTTTAACCGAGCTTTACTCCACAATGCAACTTTGAACCATCAACGGTGGATAATGCTGGAGCAGATCGGACGAAGGAGATGAATATCGGAAGGCCCTTTTAGTCGATATTTACCTTCCGATAAATGTCAGAGGGTGATGTCACGCCTCATCCACGCGTCAACTCCAAATTGTATCAGAGCTCTTGTGTACGGAAACTGCCTTCAACCAAAAGCGGTGCGATAAATTTACCGGCGGTTTGTGGTTTTGCAACTGTGGTTTCGGGGTGTATTAAATGCTGGCCCGTGCGCGGTTGAAATTACAAATTCAACAGTTGCATGCTAAGTTGAGCTCCATGTGAGGAAGAAGGCGTTGAGGAGTCATGAGGGCTCTGTAACCCTGGAACTATGAACAATTGTGAAGATTCTCGCTTAACAGTCGTCATTGTGTAGAGAAGCATGGGAGAAGTTGTTGTCACAGTGTGAACGCTAATATTGATTGTAGCCCATGGACTTTGGATTGGGCACTGAACTGTTGAGTGATCAAAAACTACTTGGAGGCGTGGAAGCGCTATGCTCCTATGGAGTAGATCTGAGATGTTTGGTGAAGGGAATCGTGGGGGTGGACAACAGAGATAGTTTCAACCTGCCATGGTACTTTCCAAATGTAGAAGAAGTGAAAGAAGCCGTTGAAGCGTCGCCAGCCTTCGAGATCACTGGACTAGACGTCCTCAATAGAATGTGCTGCATGCAGCAAGAAGATTTGGAGGAATGGGTTCGTGACACATAGAGTTTTGGGAAGATAAACTCGAATCGTGTAACAAGCTTTGTAGGAAGCCTCGTGGAGTAGAAGATCAGATCAGAGAACAAGCAACAGTTTGGGAAATGTAAAGCCTCTAATATAGTAAAGTTGAATGTTGTTGCTCTATGGTGTGGGATAAGGGTATATGTGAATGGTTAAGGGTTCAACTAGCGTTGAGCTGTTGTGTGATATTCATTGAAAGAGGCATGAAAAGAGGACATTCCACTATGTAATAAAAACAAGGCTGAGTCTTCTAATTATATGGTTGTTGTCACTCTAAAGGATTTGACCAGGAGAATTTGTTGGCTAAATTCCATTTAAGATTTTGTTGTTTGAGTTTTTTCTCTTGTAAGTATTTGTTGATTAAGATGCATATCAAAGGGGCCCAATTGGTGTTGTGGTCGGAACTTCATTCTAAGTGCAAAGGCACTGAGTAAAGAAGCATTGAGTGATTGAGTGGTGAGTAAGAGCCATTGAGGCTTGTGAGCATCCAGAGAGGGTCGAGATTAGTGAGAGTGTGCTATTGCGTTGAAAGTGAGAGTGTGGAGGCATGGTGTAGACAAGGTTGAGGACGTGAGTGGCGAAGTGGTGTTAGAATGTGAAGTTGTGGGTGCATTCTACAACTGACTAAGGTCTGGTTTATGGTTGCATAGTGAGCCTTGTGTTGGGTAGCTTTCAACTATATTGTTGGCTGAGTTGATGCTTGTGGACGAAGGCACCGATATGTTGCATCGCCTATGGAGTGTAAAAGAGCAATTGTAGTGGAAGTTGGAAGGCATCGATATCACTGCGTTGTGAGACTTGAGGGCCCAGTTGTGACTATCAGATGTGCTGCGAGTGTGTGGAATTGCTGAGCAGCATGTTCAGTTGAAGATGAGTTGTTTTTCAAGCTTAAGATTGGTGTCGTCTGTCACTGTCATAGTGGGTGATGGGTTCACCTGTGGTTCAATGTTTTCAGATCTACCTGTGTTTAAGAAGCTATTGTAACTGGGCACGTGGATTGATGCTTTGTGATTAAGTTAACTTGAAGAAAAATATTTTGTTTGGTGCATGTCAGCATTGATTTGTGAACCGTATTGAAATCATTTGAATGAAGGTGAGTTTGCATTGTGTGGTCGTTGGGGCTTCCTGGTATTTCTTCATTAGCCATCATTAATCCACTTAGATTTGCGTCTAGGAGAACTAGGTTTAAAGGCCGACCTTGAAATTTATATATATATAAAACCCTGTTGTTCATTCTGATTCTCCTTTTTACCTGGATCATATTATCTAGGCCATTCTTCTATTCGGTATCTTCTTCGAGCTTCCTGGGAGTGTTGTACTCCATATTCAACACTTTAATGTGTTTTAAGGTTGCATGAGCTTCATCCTAGCTTTATCAATTTCTGGATGCTTCTCCCACTAGGTGGTTTAATAACAGAACATAAATTAACATTGTAAATCACTAGGTTCTGCTTAGACAGGTTATGGATTCCATAACTCCTCTTTTCAAATCTCGGGGAGGGGGAGGGATGGCAATTTATTTAGTTTCTGTGAAAGGTACGATCCAATTGGAATATGTTCTTCTCTTTAAAATATATGAGGTAGTTTCACTCGAAAATAAATAAATTACCCTTTGCATAAGGGAAACTACTTGCTTGTCTCGTAATGCAACATTCCATAATCCAAAAACCTTTTTTGAAAAAAACAAAACAATACATCCATATACTTAATTGTTAAGTAACTGACGAACACGTAGAAAAAGGATAGAAAAATACATTCAGCTTTGTATTCTTCACGAGGTAGACTATATGTTTGACTGGGAGTAGTAGTTATGGAGGTCTATTTCTATTGTTGACACCTAACTATCAGGATTGGGTGAATGTAATTAATGTAAATAAATAATAAGAAATGAGAACAGCCATCGGGAGATGAAGTCAACAGTCTCTCCCTCATGTATATAATAAAGGCCAACCTAAAGGAATAATATACGAATTGTTTTGAGGAGTTACTGCCTGGCTTGACATGGTATCAGAGACAGCTCCCGAAATTAGTTGTAACTCCCTTCTGCCATTTTCTTGCAATCTGTCCCCTTGTGGAGTCTGTCTACTACGCTCTCTATCCACCATAATTATTGTTTTCACCATTCTATGCTTTGTGTTACCCACTACATGGCTTCTGCACATAACCATTGTCTGCCATATTCCATATATTTTTACCTACGCTAGTTCTGCCATGCCTCAGCTTTGAAAACCTTCTGAATGACTGCCATTCATTCATTGAATCCATCATTGATTCTAGAGGCACTCAGCTCAAGATGTTCTAGAATTGAATGTGAGTTTGTCTTGCTGACTAAATTCAGAGACCATTCTACCATTTGGCTTTTCAGCTACCCACGCCTCAATATTGATCCACAACACATTTGTAGTAGTGTTGGGTCTCTGAGTTGGACGTATTATGGAATTCGGTGCTCTTTGCCGGTAGCTCTTTCTGGGCAAACTTTCTTCACTAGACTTACAATCTTGAGTCTTCTGCGAAGCCAAAGCCGAAGCCATTTTAAGGACTTTAGCCCAAGGATTCTAGACTCAATACCGAGCAACTTGTTTTGAACTCGTGACTTGAGTGACAATTTTTTGGCAGCATGAAACAGTGATTCCCATCCTTAAACAGGCTCAAATAAGGCTCCGCCTTTTGTCTCTAAGTGGGTGTTTGTGAGCATATAGTTCATGCACAAATCTAACGACATTAAAGACTGCCTCCTAGAGGTATGTCTCCTTAAACACTGTTTCTAGAGGTCGATACATATTCTGCGTTGAATGATATTATGGTGGACCCAACATGAACAAATCCTGCAATTTTCATTGACTATGAACTGGTGTGTTGCTTATGGCATCTGGTGCATGGTTATATATTGAACATTGGTATTGAACACTTCTATACTCCCGCTCCACCTCTATATATTTCTCCACCTCTTCCGCTCCACCTTAGGTAAAAAATTTATTTGTTGTTGTCTATTTACATTGAGCTTGGTGACTGTGCTTTACACTGTAAAATTTTGTGTATTTACTCTTCATGCCTCTTTAATAGAATCATTGAGGTTCCCTATTGGTCATGCCCCTTCTGTTCATTTGCTGGGACAATCTCGATGATGAGTGAAACATCAAGATGAAGAAATGTTGGTCTTGAGAATGGTGATAAATGCAATCCGATTTCCTCGGCGCCCAAGTTTCTTACATTGCCGAATGTGTTGACACTGGGGAAAGTCGTTGCAGTTCCTCTTCTAATTGCCATGTTTTATTTGAATGGTTGGTGGGTAACTATGGCTACAACAAGTATCTTTGTGGCAGCTACTGCCACCGATTGGCTGGATGGTTATATTGCCCGCAGAATGGGATTGGGATTTGCTGCTTGGGCTAATTAAAGTCTACCGAGAGTGAGAGTTGTGTGTGGGTTGGTATTAGGGAACTATAACTGTGAGTCTCTATCTATTTGTTAAAGATTTCCCTTTGAGCTATAGTAAATAGACCAATGCTTTCCAACTGAATGATAGTGAAAGATATGTGGTGATGGCATTAGGGCTTATGTTGTTTGTTTTATGATGACATGCCATGGTATAATATGCGGAATATATATTACATGATATATGAATACTGAGAGCTTGCATTTGATTCCATTTTGTAAAGACATAACAAATTACTATTAATGTTTTGCTACGAATATTGTAATTATTTTTTGGGCTTAGTTCAAATTTTATGATGGAGAAGTTTGTTGAAGAAGAGAAGGGTTTGGAAAATAAGACAACTCTTCTTGCGCATAGATAAAATAATCTTGCTCAAGATTCTTCTAGAGGAAGAGGTGGAAGAGATTTCAGACGCAGGGGGGCATACACTCTCAAGGAGAAAAAGAAGATTTGCATTGCATACGATGCAAAAGAAATGGATCACATGATGCCTCTACATGCAAGTTACCTTGGGAAAATCAACCCAAAGGTAAAACTGATGATATAGACAAAGGTAAAGCACCTGAATCCACTCACTATGTTGTAGCATAATGTAATATTGGAGTAAATGAAGATTTATGTAATGCTTCACTTGCTTCTTGGAAAAATGAATGGTTGCTTGATTCAGAAGCAACTTGCCACATGACTCATAGAAAATATTTTTTTGAAGAATTTACTAACAATGTTGATGGAGCACTATACTCTGCAGACCAATCAAAAATCTAGCCATCAGGGCTTGGCACAATCAGGCTTAAATTGCCTGGTCTTCTAGACTTTCTTCTACATCATGTCCTATATCTCTCACAGCAGAAGAGAAAATTGTTGTCCTTGGTTCACATCCGCCAGCATGGTCACTCCATTCATATGTTTGATGGCAAGCTTGAGGTGAGAAAAGCATATGACCACTCACTTGTCATGAGGGGAATAGAAGAAAAAGGCTTATCAAGCTGCAAGGTACCGCTGCTCGTGCACAACATTTCTCATACAATTCTCATTATGAATAAGGTACACTTCCATCAAGTTTATTATGGCATGCTAGATTTGGAAATTTGAACTATGACAACCTCTGCTTGTTGAAGAAAAGTGGTGTTGTTGGTTTGCTTACTATTCCTAGGAAATTTAAGCAATGTGTTACTTGCATTCTAGGAAAGCATAGCAAACAATCTTTTCATGATTCACATTCAAGAGCACATAAAAACTTGAACTCATTCATTCAGATTTATGTGGTCCTATGCATGTTCCTTCTGCAAATGGAAACAAATATATGATGACATTTATTGATGACTACAACAGAATATGTTGGGTTTATTTATTGAAGAACAAATCTGTTGGTTTTCAAACATTCAAGAACTTTCATAAATGGATTGAAAATGATGCACAATCTCATATTGGGTCTATTCGCACTGATAATGGAAAAGAATACACATCAAATTAATTTGAAAACTATCTTCACCAACATCAGATCAAACATCAAACAATTGTGCCTTATAATCCCCAACAGAATGGTGTAGCTAAAAGAATGAATAGGACAATCTTAAATATGGTACGATCCATGCTCTTCTTCAAAAATGTAAAGATAATGTTTTGGGCTAATGCTGTTCTATGTGTGGCATATATAAAGAATAGATGTCCATCTAATGCTATTAGAATCAAGACTCCATATGAAATGTGGTATGAGCATGTTCCTTCGGTAAACCATCTCAGGGTCTTTGGTTCCACCTGTTATGCCTTGATACAAAAGGTACATAGAAACAAACTTGGTGCAAGAAGTCGTAAGTGTATCTTCCTGGGGTATTAAAACACCTCCAAGGCATACCATCTCTATGATGAAGTCAGTAAAAAATTTGTTGTATCTAGAGATGTAAATTTTATTGAATCATCCAAAACTGATAATGTTGTTGAGCGGCAACTTAATCGCTTGGATAGATTCAAAAATGCAAAATCATTTCAAGAATTTGATAATCAAATTCCACATCTTGAAGGGGGGATACATATAGTAGATCAACATGTGGAATCTTCTTATGAAGAACACTCTCCCCCGCATGAAACTCCAACAATGGATGATGCTTTAAGTGATGTGATTGATAGAATTGGGAGACTTAATCTTGATTCAGTCCCAACTCAATCAACAGAGCAGCCTGGACCATCTGAGAAAGGTCCCCCAAAGTGGCTGACAAAGACACTTGAAAGTGTTCATCTTGATGAGGTTGGAAATCTGGGAACTAGAAATTCAAACCAACAAAATGGAGGTGATGTAGATGACTCTAATTCACCTATTGATATAGATGTTTTTTATGATTGTGAATTGAACTTGTCTACAGATTTTGAACCAACTTCCTTCAAAGAAGTTGCTTCTCATGATGAATGGAAAGAAGCGATGCAAAAGGAGTATGATGCCCTCATAAAGAGCGACACTTGGAAGCTGGTTGATCCTCCATTAGGAACCAAACCAATTGGTTGCAAGTGGGTCTACAAGAACAAGTACAAAGCGAATGGCTCACTTGACAAACACAAAGCTAGGCTTGTGGCAAAATATTTTGCAGAGAAGGAAGGGGTCGATTATGAGGAGAATTTTTCCCCCACAAAAAAAAGGGGATACCATCCGAACACTCTTTGCCCTAGCAGCTCAGAACGGTTGGAAAGTCCATCAAATGGATGTAAAAACTGCTTTCTTGAATGGAGATCTAAAAGAGAATGTTTTCATGTCCCAACCTGAAGGATTTTCTATGAAAGGACATGAACATAAAGTATGCAAACTTGTGAAATCCTTGTATGGCCTCAAACAAGCACCGCGAGCCTGGTGTGAAAAACTAATTGAGCATCTTCTAAAACTCAATTTCAAATATTATGATCTTGATAATGCAACTTTATTTGTCAAGAAAGTTGGCAAAACGGTTGTATATCTTGTGGTATACTTAGATGATTTTTTGATGACAGGGAACAATGAAAACTACATTGCATCCATAAAGAAGGAATCGGGGAAAAGTTTTGAAATGACTAATTTGGGCTATGTTCATTACTATCTTGGTATTAAAGTAACTCAACATCTGAAGTCCATATTTCTTTCTCAAAAGAAATACATTGGAGACTTGTTAAATAGGTTTGGCATGATAGAATGCAATCCTCTTACTACTCCAATAGAACAAAACTTAAAGCTCACATCTATTGAAGGAAAAGAATTTAAGGATGTAACAAAGTATAGATAGCTTGTAGGAAGTCTCAACTACCTGACTACTACCAGACCAGACATTTCATTTGCTATTGGAACCCTCTCCAGGTTTATGCAAAAGCCTTGTGAGGGACATTGGTCTACTGCAAAAAGAGTTCTAAGGTACTTGAAGGGAACTCAAGACTTTGGAATCAAGTATACACAGGTGGATGAATTCAGCTTGATTGGATACTCTGATGCAGACTTGGATGGAGACAAAGAAACTGGGGCATCTACTTCAAGATATGCTATGAGTCTTGGATCAGGAGTTGTCTCCTGGAGATCACGCAAATAATCAATTCCAACAGATTCCATAATAGAAGTAGAATACGTGGCATCAACTGAAGCAGCAAAAGAAATTGTGTGGCTGAGGAAAATTCTTGAAGATTTGCAGGTAAAATAAGTACAATCAACTCCACTCATGATTGACAATACCTCTGCAATAAAGTTGGCGAAAAACCCAAAGTTCCATGATTGAACGAAGCACATCAATACTAAATATCATTTGATTCGACATCATGTTGAGGCCAAAACAATCCATCTCTGTCATTGTTCCACTAATGAGAAAATTGCAGACATTTTCGCCAAAGTGCTTGGAAGAGAAAAGATTGAACGATTCAGAATGATGGTTGGACTCACCAACATCCCTTCAGATTAGGGGGGGGGGGAATGTTGACACCTAATTATCAGGATTGGGTGAATGTAATTAATGTAAATAAATAATAAGAAATGTGAATAGTCATTGGGAGATGAAGTGAACATCTATGGATGGAAATTGAGAATAGGTTGGAATTTCAAAGGATTGATTGATGGATACCACAATGGAATGCTCCAGCTAAGCATAGCTGTCACATGTCAGAGGCTCCAACTGGAATTCAAAGTAAGGCAGTGTACTATTTCGACTAATAGTCATAAACAAATAAATATCACGTCTATAAACTACACACACGAATAAAGAATGGATGATTTTGTTGGCTCCCCATTAATTGCGGTGTAGAAGGTCAACGCTCCCCGTGTGTTTCATGGCATGTGCTTAAATCTAGCGATGTGTCTATTTACTAACACCTGTGGGTTTTGGTGTAACGACAATCCTGACTCCAACAAGTGGTATTAGAGCCAGAGGTCTCGAGTTCGAAACACACTAGGCTCGTGTTGGGGGGAGATTGTTGGCTCCCTGTTAATGGCAATGTAGAAGGTCAACACTCCCCGTGTGTTTCGTGGCATGTGCTTAAATCTAGCAATGTGTCTATTTACTAACACTCGCAGGTTTTGGTGTACTGGAAAGTGTGTCTCCAACAGATGTATTATTTACAAGGTCGGGTCAAGGTCTGAGTTCATGTCAATCTTTTAGATCCTTTGCAAACATGTTTAGGGTTTAATCCCACAAAATGAATCCCAGGAAGTGAAGGACTAGGGCTCGATATCTGCCTAAGAGAATTCATTGTCTGTCTGTCATAAGCATAATTAGAGGTGGTACTCATTCACTGTTACTATTGAGCACAACATTTTTTTCTATACGATGTTCTCTATTTTTTTTATATGCTTACAATATATCATTTGGATCTTGAAAAATTGATGCATTTTACGCTGCAAAAGGACGGGTATATGGTATATGCTTTCTTGCATTTCTTGTCACAGAAAAAGCCATCTATCTCTACATTGCTCATTTACAACAATCCAACTTATTTCTCTGCATTCCCCCTTCGCAACAATCTAGGTACAATAACTTGCCTTGCTTTAGATTCATCAGTACATCAATTTGTTCTTTGCCTTCTGATTTCATTGTCTTCTATCTTCATTAGAAAATCTGCTCTATCAAAACTGAAATATGTTTAAGTTACACAACAATGTTTCAAATATCTAGCTCTTTTAAAATCTTTTCAATAATTGACTTACAATACATTTGTTTTGTTCTTGTATTTTCACACATGTACCAATAGAAAATATGTCAACCCGTAAAGCAAGTAGTGCAACAAGCACAAATGATTGCATTCAGAAAACAAATAGTGCAACAAGCACAATGCCAAAAGCAAAAAAACAAAGCGACAAATAGTACCATCGTCCATAATGGACATTTGCGTGGGAAGTGTAACAACTATTTTCGAAGGTGACGTGTTAGTGTTATATGGTCCTGTTTCGACTCCAGTACCCTACTCACCACCAAAGACACAGGTTGCACACGCCGACCTTGTCGATCTGCATGGCCAACTTACAATAACCATCAACATAAGTGATAAACTCATCTCTCAATTTGCCTCCTATTTCTCTGTTGGCAAAAGTGTTTGCATAACAAGATTCAGTGTTACTAAGAAAATAAAATATGAAAGAGGTGATTCTAGCCACTGCACCTCATTGAATTCTTCATCTCTCATTGAAACAATACCCATGATTTGTCCTCAATGTTGATTTACTCTAGACACTACAATTGCTACACTTTTAGAAGAAAATATAGATTATTCGGTTGGAAGCTTCACAACACTTGTCATAGGATGCCAGGAAAACAATAGTCAATTTGAACTATATGTCAAAGGCGGTGAAACAAACAGTGACTATGCCACGGTATTTTGTCAAAACTTTTGCACTATTATGCTTAGCATTTTATACGTCCATTTTTTCTTTCTCTTGCAAAATTTTGACTCGATTATTTTTAAACTGTATTTGACCATTTATGTTTTAATGCTTCTTCTGTCACAGCTAACCTAAATTTTGACTTGGCTTTCTTTCAAGTGTATCTAAGCAAACAACAGAAACAGATATTTCTGGAGCTGCAACAAGATATAATAAGAGGAAAGACAAGGTTTCTTCCCTTCAAACACATGGTTCGAAGCGGGCCAAGAGAATCCAATAGCATACGTACATGTGTATCAAGTTTCTTTGAACCACTTAATGATCAATTGACAAAATCTTATCTACGGACTCTTGCCAAAAAAAACATTCAGGAAAGTGTTCAATTGCTTTTAAACTAATACTCATTTATAGAATACGCCAAAAACAAATATTGATTTGCAGATGCATTTGAACTATTTCTCTATTTCTTCTTGAACTATTCGCTTTTTCTTTTACTAATTTTTTTTTCCTTAGGTTGTTCATCTACTATAAACATAACAAAAATATTTGTATCCCATCTTGAACTATTGTAGATTATTGGAATTCTCAAACCAGTTGATCTATTTTGTCCACCATACAAGCCATTCTGCAACGAATTTAAACAACTGATTGGAACAATGGACTGTCTGGTCAATGACATTCTTTATTGTACAAAATGCAGTGACAAAAAGTTATTTTCTTATGAGCATGATCTACAATGTACAAATAAAGATGCAGATGGCAAGCTAGACTGCATGCTTCCGAAAGATCTTCTTCAAATCTTCTTTACAAGTCTTCTACAAATACCTTTTGTAGAATATAAACAAAACATCTTTGCAACTGTCTTCATGTTACGTGCATTTTCACTAAAGGGAACCTTCACCATTTCAATGGAAAATGTAATTCTCGATATCAAGCAGATCTGATACCTTCAGTTACTCTATAAATATTATTTTTAGCAATATGCATGTTATCAGTTTTAATAGCTCTCAGTTTTTGTAACATGCATCTTAACAGTTGTAAATACGAAACAAATATTTGTTCAATGGGAAATTGTAGATTGCCTTAATTTTGTTTTGAGCTAGTGATTAGCATGTTGTGCAATCTTTTTCTCTTTATGTATATGTTTTGCTGTAAATATTTTGAGCGAGTGCATGATTGAACCCAGACATATTCATTGGATTGTTGCAATGCATGCGCTTTGATACTTGAAGGGCATATTTCATTATGGCTTCAGGCATGTTCCAGATGGTGGGTTGAATTTGATTGGATAGAAGATGCAAGTGTTCTTCAAGTTTTGTTTGAACTTTGGGTCTGGGTAACTATGCTGGTTTAATAGGAAGTAGGCAGTAGTTGCAATCAATTCAATAAGTAGGTAGTGGTTGGTAATCGAGACTTTTAGTAATATTCCTCTTTGAAATATCTATAGACTCTGGTAGATCTTCCTTAATGTCTAATTTGACATACCTTTTTACCACTGTTTGGTCCTTCCACAACTCGAGTTGTAGTCTTGAACGTTTTACCCAGAGAGCTTGAGAGTTAACGGTTCTTTCTTTGGGTTGGGGATAGGTTCCCAATGTTTTAAGTCTAGATGAATATTATTCCAAAACCAATGGGAAGGTTATCCAAGCTCACTAGCTTGAATCTGTAACTGCATCTTTAGAACCTCCAATTAGACCTTGTCAAAGATACCTTTATGCAACACAGGTGATAAGACAATAAAAATGCCAACAACAATTGCTTGGGATCTTCTAATTTTTTTATCATAAACACATAGATTTTATCTGCCACATTGATTTGTTTTTCCATTTCAAATTATGCCAACTGAATCTTTGAGCTAGTGATTAGCATGTTGTGCAATCCTTTTCTCTTTATGTATATGTTTTGTTGTAAATATTTTGAGGCAGTGCATGATTGAACCCACACAGATTCATTGGATTGTTGCGATGGATATGCTTCGATACTTGAAGGGAATTGTTCATTACAGTCCTTCCACAACTCGAGTTGTAGTCCTAAAAGTTTTACCCATAGAGCTTGAGAGTTCATGGTTCTTTCTTTGGGTTGGGGTAGGTTCCCAATGAACCTATTTTTGTGCAAGACAGGTCATAAGGCAAGAAAAATGCCAACATCAATTGCTCAGGATCTTTTTATCTTTTTTTATCATAAACACATAAATGCTATCACCCACCTTGATTTGTTTTTTCAGTAGTACTTTCTTCTATTCCCTATACCCTTCCCTTTTCTTTCAGTTAATCAATCAAGGAGGTCTAATAGTGATCCTTGGTCACTGAAGAAAATCCGATTTCTCTAAATCATTGTAACAACAACAATTTTTTTGCTCTCAAGCATTTTGGTTATCAATTAAATGTGCAACAAGATGTGGTTTAATCAATCAAGGATTTTGGATATCAATTCGATGTGAGAAGTATGGACTTCATCATTCTTGTCTGAGCATTCAACACCCAAATACCCATACTTGACCTTTCCTTCTTAAAAATATAACTCAATATATTTTAGTCAGCTGGAATGACTTAGTCCTTAGCCTGTAAGAGGCATCAAACTTCATACTTATAGCTCCCTTGATTCCTGTATAGGTCTTCATTCTATAGGCTTCAAACTTGTATTGAATAAGTTGTGGCTGTAAGACAATCAATAGTGCAACTGACTTAGTTCTCAGCCTAAGAATTTTTTTTTCAAAACATGCTCTTATAAAACAATCTTTGACTCTACTCCGGACCAGAACACTATTAAATGCAAATCTTTCATTCTCTTCTTTGCCTCCCTCCCCTCACATTCTAGCCAGCTCAAGAGGCATCAAACTTCAGACTTATAGCTCCCTTCATTTTTGTATAGGTCTTCATTCTATAGGCTTCAAACCTATATTGAATAACTTATCGCTAGAAGACAATCAATAGTGCGACTAACTTAGTCCTTAGCCTATAAGACCTTGCTGGCTAAGGCTCTGCTCTAGAGGTAAGAGACCATGAGGTTCAAGTGCACTAATAGAAACATGTATTCAATAACTTATCAATGTCTTGTCAATCTTTAATACACTCAGAACTGGAGACCCCAGTTGTGACTATTTGACCCGATTTCTGTGTAGGTCTTCATTCTACATGCTTCAAACCATATTATGCTTAAGACCATAACACTGTTTCATTCAATGTTTTCAAACACTTATGAATGTTGTATGAAGCAATGCTCTATGTGGATAGTGCTTTCAGCTGTACAAGTGTTCAAAGTCTCCATCAATCTCGATATCAAGAAACTGCTCAATCACTCCTCATTCGGACACTTAATAATCAACGCCATTATTATAGCATAATCTAAATTCCAAGTGCTTACTCTGGCATGCCTATTTGACATTAGGAAAATGCATAATCTAAATTCCAAGTGCTTACTCTGGCGTTCCTATTCAACATCAGGCAAACAGTTGAGAAGCCCTAGAAATGTTGAACTAAATCATTATTATCCAAAATCACAATATAGTCTATTTGACATTGGCAGGGGCTTGCCGCTTAATAGCTAGCCTTGTTATTTTAATCTTTATGTTTAGTGGCACTAAATGAAATCAGCAATTTTAACTTTTATCATGTCAAGATTTAAATTTCAGTTCATTTTTTTTGCAATATCTTATTAAATTTCAATTCATCTTCTTTGTAATAGTTATGTGTGTTATTAGTCCCTACCCAAAGGGCCGGGAAGGGAATCTTGTAGTCAAAATGCTTTGGGAAAAGCGGAGACATTAAAACACTGAGGTTTTAATGCAAATTAGCCAAATTTTTGCTGTAAATGCGTCTTTCCTTTTTCTCGCCTTCTTCTCAGCCTATTATACACTGTCATTGTTTTATGAGTTCTTATTTGGCCACTTCCTAAGGTCAATGACCAGAAACTTTGGCTTAAAATTAGATTTATTGATTTTTTTAGAAATTTATAGAATAATGGAGTAATGTTGGGTTAAAATTAATTGTTGTGAGGCCATCTACATGCAGTTGTTCTATTGTCAATGCATGAATTGGTTGCTCTACTAGTTTTTTGTGAAGCGGAACAAGCGGCTTATGTTTTCCTATTTCGTCTGACACGTTTAATCTATTTCCCTGTTTTGTTTGACACGTTTATTCTGCTATTTCAAAAATTTCTTATTAGACAGTCAGGCTTATATGGCAGTCATGCTTCATTGGAGTTTGCGGAAGATGATACTATCCTATTTCCATAAGCAAATAAATATCCCATATATAAACTACACCCATGAATACTGAATGGATGAATTTTGATTTTCAAGGTCGGATCAAGGTCTGAGTTTGTGTCAATATTTCAGATCCTTTGCGAACATGTTTAGGGTTTGATCCCACAAAACAAATCCCAAGAAGTGAAGGACTGGGGCTCAATATATGCCTGAGCAAATTCATTGCCTGTCTTTCATAAGCATAATCAGAGGTGGTACTCATTCACTGTTACTATTGAGCACAACATTTTTTTCTATTCGATGTTCTCTATTTTCTTTTATATGCTTACAGTCTTATCATTTGGATCTTGAAAAATTGATGAATTTTAAGTTGCAAAAGCACTGTTACATAGTATATGCTTTCTTGCATTTCTGGTCACAACAAAAGCCAGCTCTCTTTACATCGCTCGTTTGCAACAATCCAACTGATTTCTCTACATTCCTCCTTCAAAAAAATCCAAGTATAATAACTTACCTTCCTTTAGATTATCTGATTTGTTCTTTGTCTTCTAATTTCATTGCTTTCTATTTTCGTTAGAAAATCTGCTCTGTCAAAACTAAAATATGTTTAAGTTACGCAACAATGTTTTAAATATTTAGATCTTCTAAAATGTTTTCAATTCATTGACTTAAAATTCATTTCTTTCGTTCTTGTGTTTCCACACATGTACCAATACAAAATATGTCAACTCGTAAAGCAAGTAGTGCAACAAGCACAAATGATTGCATTCGGAAAACAGATAGTGCAACAAGCACAACGACAAAAGAAAAAACAACAAAGCGACAAATAGTACCATCGTCCATAATGGACATTTGCATGGGAAGTGTAACAACTATTTTCGAAGGCGATGTGTTATTGTTATATGGTCCTACTTCGACTCTAGTACCCTCCTCACCACCGGAGACACAAGTTGTGCACGCCAACCTTATCAATCTGCATGGCCAACTTACAATAACTATCAAAATAAGTGATAAACTGATCTCTCAATTTGCCTCCTATTTCTCTGTTGGCAAAAATGTTCGCATAAAGACTTTCAACATTACTAAGAAAAGCAAATATGAAATAGGTGATGCTAGCCATTGCATATCATTGAATTCAGCATCTCTTGTTGAAACAATACCCTCGATTTGTCCTCAATGTCAGCTTACTCCAGACACTACAATTCTTATGCCTTTAGAAGCAAATATATATTATTCGGTTGGAAGCTTCACAGCACTTTTCATAGGATGCCAGCAAAACAATCGTCAATTTGAACTATATGTCAAATATAGTGAAACAAACAGTGACTGTGCCACGGTATTGTGTCAAATCTTCTTCTCTATTATGCTTAGCATTTTATATGTCCATTTTTGCTTTCTCTTGCAAAATTTTGACTTGATTTTTTTTTAAATCGTATTTGACCATTTATGTTTTAATGCTTCTTCTGTCACAGCTAACCAAAATTTTGACTTGGTTTTCTTTCAGGTGTATCTAAGCAAACAACACAAAGAGATATTTTTTGAGTTGTAGCAGGATATAATAAGAGGAAAGACAGCGTTGCTTCTATTCAAAAATATGGTTTGAAGCAGGCCAAGAGAATCCCATAGCATACATACATGTTTATCAAGTTTCTTTGAACCACTGAATAATCAATTGGCAAAATCTTATCTACAGACTCTTGCCAAAACAAATGTTCAGTAAAGTGTTCAATTGCTTTTAAACTACTATTCATTTTTACAATATGCCAAAAATAAATGTTCATTTGCAGATACATTTGAACTATTTCTCTATTTCTTCTTGAACTATTCACTTTTTCTTTTACTATTTTTTCTTTTCGTTAGGTTGTATCCCATCTTGGACTATTCCAAATTATTGGAATTCTCAAACCAATTGATCTGTTTTGTCCACCATACAAGCCATTCTGCAGCGAATGTAGTGAATGTAAACAATTGATTAGAACAATGGACTGTCTGATCGATGACGTGCTTTATGTTAGGATATTCCGACACATAGGAAATAGTTAAGTTCAACTTGGTCTAGTATAGAGTTAGGTATAGAGTTAGGTAAAGTGTGTATCTTTACCGTTGTACCTTTTGTAACTTACAATCCGACAGTCACGATATGTAGTGATCCAACGGTTCATTCTCTCCTCGGTATTACTGACACTTGATCCGTGGCTTGACACCCGATTGGTCCATGAATTCTATTTAAAGCACATGGAGGGTCATTTGTAGGTTCACCGTGCATGAGAGAAGCCCATGTAAATTTTCATTCTTTTATTAATAAATTGCCTGTAGTAGCCACGTTGGTGCAGGCCGTGGACTGTTTCCCTCTTTGAGGGTTTTAACCACGTCAAAATACTGGTGTATTGATCTGTGATCTGTTTGTGAACGGTGTCCTTTTGGTGTTCTGTCTGAGGAACTTACCCTGTAAATTCCTACATGGTATCAGAGCTATTTGAGGGCCGCGTCCGTTGGTGATCCAAATCTGAAGCCGGTAGAACTGCATGCGGCTGTCGTTTCCTAGATCTACTGTTTCTGACTGTTTTTGGGCCGAGAGGACTGCTCTGTTGGGTTCGGAGCATCTGTTCCAGTGAGGAACCCCTTTCGTTTCACGCGAAAAGGTTTCCGGTAGCCCTATCTGCGTCATTTTTAAAGATCTGGAGGTATACAGTCTTTATTTGCAGTTTACTGTTATTTTCTCTCTGCTTATTTCGGTTTCGGTTTATTTAGTTTTTTTTTTTTTAACCGGATCTATACCCTTCATTTCTGCGTATGCTCTTTGCCCT
>APFE030213838.1:15167-85533 GCA_000404065.3 Pinus taeda | reverse complement strand
CTAGGTGTTATTCTGACAATACTGTCTACACCAAGAAAGTGGGAAACTCTCTTATCATCCTTGTTCTTTATGTTGATGATCTTATTCTTACGGGTAGTGATCCCAACCTTATAAACCATGTGAAGTCCAGCCTTAAAAAGAAATTTGAAATGACAGACTTAGGACACTTACACTATTTTCTCGGTCTTCAAGTCTTGCAATCCAAGGAGGGTATTTCCCTTTCCCAGTCCAGGTATGCTTGTGATATTCTTCGTCATTTTCACATGGAAGATTGTAAGCCAGCTCCTTCTCCCTTTCAGTCTGGAGTCAAACTTTCAGTCTCTTGTACTTCTCCTGAAGTTGATGCTACCTTATACCGTCAACTTGTAGGAAAAGTCTTGTATTTAACCCATACTTGTCCTGACCTTTCCTTTGTTGTTGGCCTTGTTTCTCGTTTTATGCAAAACCCCCGTGAAAGTCATTGGAAAGCAGCTAAAAGAATACTTCGTTATGTTCGAGGTACAGTACAGTTTGGGATTCATTACAGTGCCAAAGCAACTCCTCTATTAGTTGGTTTCACTGATTCTGATTGGGCTGGTGACCCTGATGATCGGAAGTCTACTGCCGGTTATGTCTTCACTCTTGGTTCAGGACCTATTACATGGGCTTGTAAGAAACAGGCTGCCATTTCTCTTTCGTCAGCAGAATCAGAGTATCGTGGTGCCGTGGAAGCTAGTAAGGAAGCCTTGTGGCTTCGTCAGATCCTATCAGAATTGGGCTTTGAGCAGCAGCATCCGACTACACTTTGGTGTGATAATCAAAGTGCCATTCAGCTTTGCAAAGATCCAGTTCAGCATCAGCGCAGCAAACACATTGAACTACACATGCCCTTCATCAGAAAGCTCATTCATGACCATGTTCTTGAAGTGCAATATTGTTCAACAGATGATCAAGTTGCAGACATCTTCACAAAGGCTCTCACAGAGGCGAAGTTCACTAAACTTCGATATATGCTTGGAGTTCAGGAAGTTGTCACTAAGGGGGGATAGGCTCTAGTGCCTCCTTCCTTCTCCTATTGTGTCATATTTGTAAATCCTTCAATCCTATCCCAAGTTGTTCTTAAGGGGGGATGTTAGGATATTCCGACACATAGGAAATAGTTAAGTTCAAATTGGTCTAGTATAGAGTTAGGTATAGAGTTAGGTAAAGTGTGTTTCTTTACCATTGTACATTTTGTAACTTACAATCCGACGGTCACGATATGTAGTGATCCGACGGTTCATTCTCTCCTCGGTATTACCGACAGTTGATCCGTGGCTTGACACCCGATTGGTCCATGAATTCTATTTAAAGCGCATGGAGGGTCATTTGTAGGTTAACCGTGCATGAGAGAAGCTTATGTAAATTTTCATTCTTTTATTAATAAATTGCCTGTAGTAGCCACGTTGGCGCAGGCCGTGGACTGTTTCCCTCTTTGAGGGTTTTAACCACGTCAAAATACTGGTGTATTGATCTGTGATCTGTTTGTGAGCGGTATCCTTTTGGTGTTCTGTCTGGGGAACTTACCCTGTAAATTCCTACACTTTATTGTACAAAATGTGGTGACAAAAAGCTATTTTCTTATGAACACAGTCTACAATGTACAATAGAAGATGCAGACGATAAGCTAGATTGCATGCTTCCGAAAGATCTTCAAATCTTCTTTCCATGTCTTCTGCAAATACCTTCTGCGAAATATAAACAAAACATCTCTGTAACTGTCTTCATGTTACGTGCATTTTCACTAAAGGGAACCTTCACGATTTTGATGGACAATGTCATTCTAAATATCAAGCAGATCTGATACCTATAGTTACTCTGTAAATATTATTTTTGGCAATATGCATGTTAAGAGTTTTAATACCTCTCAGTTTTTGTAACATGCATCTTAACAATTGTAAATACGAAACAAATATTTGTTCAATGATAAATTGTATATTTCCTTAATTTTGTTTTGAGCTAGTGATGAGCATGCTGTGCAATCTTTTTCTCTTCATGTATATGTTTTGCTGATAATATTCTGAGCCAGTGCATGATTGAACCTTGACATATTCACTAGATTGTTGCAATGCATGTGCTTCGACACTTGAAGGGAATAGTTCATTATGGATTCAAGCATGTGCCAGATGGTGGGTTGACTTTGATTGGATACAAGATGCAAGTTTTCTTCAGGGCTTGTTTGAAGTTGGGGTCAAGGTACCTATGCTAGTTTAATAGGAAGCAGGGAGTAGTTGTCATCAATTCAACAGGCACGCAGTGGTTGGTAATCGAGACTTTCAGTAATATTCCTCTTTGAAATATCTGTAGACTCTCTAGATCTTCCTTAATGTCTAATTTGACATACTTTTTTACCACTATTTGGTCCTTCCACAACTCGAGTTGTAGTCCTGAGAGTTTTACCCATAGAGCTTGAGAGTTCATGGTTTTTTCTTTAGGTTGGGGAGAGGTTCCCAATGTGTTAATTCTAGATGAATATTATTCCAAGACCAATAGGAAGGTTATCCAAGCCCACTAGCCTGAATCTGCAAATGCGTCTTTAGAACCTCCAATTACACCTTGTCAGACCTATCTTTATGCAACAAAGGTGATAAGACAAGAAAAATGCCAACATCGATTGCTCGGGATATTCTAATTTTTTGATCATAAACAAATAGATGCTATCTGCCACCTTGATTTTCTTTTCCATTTCGAATTATGCCAACCGAATCTTTGAGCTAGTGATTAGCATGATGAGGCAGTGCATGATTGAACCCACACAGATTCATTGGATTGTTGCAATGGATGTTCTTTGACACTTGAAGGACATAGTTCATTATGGTCCTTCCATAACTCGAGTTGTAGTCCTGAAAGTTTTACCCATAGAGCTTGAGAGTTCATGGTTTTTTCATTGGGTTGGGGATAGGTTCCCACTAAACCTATTTTTATGCAACACAATTCATAAGGCAAGAAAAATTCCAATAGCAATTGCTCGGGATATTTTGCTTTTTTGAATATAAACGCATAGATGCTATCTGCCACCTTGATTTGTTTTTCCAATAGTACGTTCTTCTGTTTCTTATTCTCTTCCCTTTTCTTTCGGTTAATCAATCAAGGATGTCCAATAGTGATCCTTGGCCACTCAAGAAAATCTGGTTTCTCTAAATTGTTGTAACAACAACAACATTTTTTCTCTCAAGAATTTTAGTTATCAATTAAATGTGCAACAAGGTGTGGTTTAATCAATCAAGGATTTTGGATATCAATTCGATGTGCAAAATATGGACTTCATCATTCTGGACTGAGCATTCGGCACCCAAATACCCATGCTTGACCTTTCCTTCTTAAAAACAGAACTCAAGATATTTTAGTCAATTGGACTGACTTAGTCCTTATCCTGTCAGAGGCATAAAACTTCATACTTATAACTCTCTTGATTTCTGTATAGGTCTTCATTCTACAGGCTTCAAACCTGTATTGAATAACTTGTGACTGTAAGACAATCAATAGTGCGACTGACTTAGTCCTTAGCCTATACTTAGAACTTTTTTTTCAAAACAAGCTCTTATAAAATAATCTTTGACTCTCCTTCGGACCAGAACACTGTTTCATGCAAATCTTTCATTTTCGTCTTTGCCTCCCTCCCCTCACATTCTAGCTAGCTCAAGAGGCATCAAACTTCATACTTATAGCTCCCTTCATTTCTGTATAGGTCTTCATTCTACAGGCTTCAAACCTATATTGAACGACTTATCACTATAAGACAATCAGTAGTGCGACTGACTTAGTCCTTAGCATATAAGACCTTCCTGGCTGAGGCTCTGCTCCGGAGACAAGAGATCATGAGGTTGAAGTGCACTAATAGAAACCTGTATTCAATAACTTATCACTGTCTTGTCAATCTTCAATACACTCGGACCTGGAGATCCCAATTGTGACTATTTGACCCGATTTCTATGTAGGTCTTCATTCTACATGCTTTAAACCTTAGTATATTTGAGACCAGAACACTGTTTCATTCAATGTTTGCAAACGCTGATGAATGATGTATGAAGCAATGCTCTATGTGGATGGTGATTTTAGATGTACACAGTTCAAAGTCACCATCATTCTTTGTTGGAGTTAATGCTTACATTCCATATTTGAGAAATTAGTTTGTGATGGTTGAGAAATTCTCTCAACCACTCTCTCTAAATTAGGAATAAGTTGGATCTCAAAAACTCTTTTTAATAGAGTGATCTGAATGTAATTTGTGTGTGTGAGTGTGTTTACACATACACCATTTGTGCGTGATATATGATTATGTTTATGTGATTGTGTGATTTTAGTTGTTTTTATCATGGTATCAGAGCTAGATCTAAACCTGTGTTGTGAGATACAGAGAGCCAGTGTCTGATATTCACGCAGAGAGACAGTCGATTCCAAAAGTTACAATTGAATTCGATCGAAAGAGTGGTTGGTAGACAAATTGGAACCGGAATCTTTTTGATTCCGCTACTTGTGCTATGTACACAACTACAAATTGACAATCCAGGCTCTGCAACCACTGCAAGGCCTCCATACTCAGTGGTGATGATGAAATTGTGAACCAGAGCAGCTGGGGTACGCCCTTTCACTAGATATCAGTGGTGATGATGAAATTGCGAACCAGAGCAGCTGGCGTACGCCCTTTCACTTCCATGAGGTCGATGTGGGCTCTGACGTAGCCATCGTCAACAATTATTTTGGCGTCATTAATTAATTTTACAGCAAAAGGCAGGGTCCTTTCGATTAAACCCCTGCTCTTGCCACAATGAAGGAGACACTGAGTGCATTGCCATAGTAGCCACTGGGAACGGGCGGTTGAAGCTTTAACAGGAATTTGGACTAGCCTCACGATATCTTTGAGTTCTTTAGATTAAGGACGGATTCGCTCTTTCGCTCGATGGTTAGGAAACCATTGAAGGAGCCTGTGAAGTGGTTTTTCAATTTGATAACGGAAGAATGTCGTCGACCTTGAGCTATAGAGGTCATGAAGCTCCCTCTAACAGTTACTGGGTCTCCTGCCATGGATCACATATGAACCGAGCTGCCGAAGAAGCCACAGAAGCCATCAATAGACAGAGGCATATGAACAAAGACGGGAATCAGATAATCGAATTGTGCAATGTTTGCTTCAAAGATATGGATAAAGTCGACATGGTTTACGTTCCCAATTGTTTCCACCGCTTCTGTGAGGCCTGCACTCTAGTTGATACGTTACCCAACGACTTCCCTGCTTGCCCATGCAAGGGTTGCCCTACAAATTAAACTCTTTTAAAAATAACCAGTAGTTCAATTATGTGTCTGATGCCAGTACTTAAAGATCAAGTAGTAGTAAGGCTCAATATGGATGGTTGTCCAGATAGTATGGCAGTTGTGGATCTAGGAAAGGATTCCTCATTAGTGGTAAACATGGAAGTGGTTTCCTAATGAGGTTATGCGACAGATTGGGATGTTGTCCAGTAATTGACTTTGGGAGGTCCTTGATTCGGGAGTTGAGGAAGGGAACTCGGGAATCCAACTTGCCAACTACACCTTTCTGAGGGTTATGAGGCAACTTGATGGAGCATCTACTGATAAGCTTGACTATTTTTTTATTTTCATGTAATGTAATCATTAAGGGGGGATGTTGGAGTTAATGCTTACATTCCATATTTGAGAAATTACTTTGTGATGGTTGAGAAATTCTCTCAACCACTCTCTCTAAATTAGGAATAAGTTGGATCTCAAAAACTCTATTTAATAGCTCAGTGATCTGAATGTAATCTGTGTGTGTGAGTGTGTTTACACATACACCATTTGTGCGTGATATATGATTATGTTTATGTGATTGTGTGATTTTAGTTGTTTTTATCATTCTCGACATCAAGCAATTGCTCAATCACTCCTCATTCGGGCACTTAATAATCAATGCCATTCTTATAGCACAATCTAAATTCCTAGTGCTTACTCTGGCATGCCTATTCGACATATCAGGCAAATGCATGATCTAAATTCCAAGTGATTACTCTAGCTTGCTTATTTTACATCATGCAAATGGTTCAGAAGCCCTCGAGATGTTGAACTAAATCATTATTATCCAAAATCACAATACAATCTATTTGACACTGGCAAGAACTTGCTGCTTCATAGCTCGCCTTGTTAAGATAGAAGCACGTCCTAGACATCAAACAGATGTAATTCCCATCCCATGATCCACTGATGGGTAAAGCGATTTTCCCTTTTATAAACAAATTTGGGCCAGAGACGATTAGGTTCCCTTAGTACCTAAAGCAGAAGTTAGAATGAATTCAAATTTAATTTTAAATGTTATTTCTTGAAAAAAAATAATTAATTTTTAATTAAATTTGGTTAAGATTCATTAAAATCACATGTTTGAGAAGTTAAATTTTCATAATCAAAAGGTCCAAAGGTTCTTTTGGTGTTGAATCTATATATGCACTCAAAAAAACAGTTTAAACAGCACAAATCAGCATTTAATCACAATTTTTTTTATGGGAATTCCACTCCCAAAAATAACACTTAAAAATTAATCCAAAACAATAAAACTCATGTGAAAGATTATGACTAATTTTTCACTCATTTTAAGGAATTATAATTTTTTATATTAGGAAAGTATTTTACAACATGATTAGAAAGATAATAACTTTACAATTTGTTTTTTTAAATTAGCGTATAAATTTTGTTAGACATTCTTTAACAAAATTGTTTTTATATTTAAAATAATTTATTTTTTATATAAGAAAGTTGTAGTAATATTGTAATAAAATATTAAATTAAAATAAAAGAAACCATAGTTATAAAGTAAGGAAAAAATAAAATGATTTTATTTGATTTATTGTAATGTATTTTTTATTAATTAAAAATTACAAATAATTATTGAAAAAACAATCATATATGTATAATTTAAAATAAATTTAATAATAATAATTTATTATTTATAATTTATAATACTGCGAAATTATACATTTTTGTATTTAAAAAAAATCAACTGCATTTTATATATTTGAAAACGAAATAAGCCGGGTCCATTACATTACATTCCTATATTGCTCTAGTTCAAATTTTTATAGAGTTGGTTCAGAGAAGTATTTATAACTACCCTGGGACGGGAAATAAGTTGAAAATGAATGGGTGAAGACAATTGTTAATGTCGTTAAGTTTAAGATGAAAGATGAATGAATAAGGACTCCTATTAATGGAGGATCCGGTAAGTAAGTCCTATGCTGTATTAGAAGGGCTTTTTTGTTCTTCAAAATACATTTTTATTCATATGAGTCATTTTGCAGGTACCTTCTTACATTTGGCCTTATCATCGATTGTAGATGATGAAAATAGACTCCCTTCACTTTTATTTGATCAATTGTAAATGATGAAAATAAACTCCCTTCACCCTTCTTCCTTATCTGATGAAGGTTCTTTTCTGACAATAAACTCCCTTCACCCTTCTTCCTTATGCGATGAAGGTTCTTTTCTGACCATTATTATTTCAAATCGAAGTACACTATTTTGTGAGTAAATAATTCAAATTTAACAATCTTATAAGCCTCTCTTGACACCTTTTGACAAGTATTTGTTGTCTGTGCGCGATGATTTGGAGCGTAAGCTCACTGAAGAAGGGGACTTCTACGTGGAGAGAGTCATGCTCAGATCTTGGGTGGAATCTCTCGTACGATATGTCCGACGTTATGAGGAAGCCTGTTGTGATTTCACTTTACCTTTGGAACAACTATTAGATCCACCTGCGGAGTTGCAAATTCTGAAATCCCACAGCCAAAAGAAAAGGCAAGAGAGATTCGTCTTGAAATTCGCGAGGACTCCACTGATTTTCAGACATAAACAGTCGTCTCTCTCGATCTTGTCAAGCGCTCCATAAACCAAAAAATCTGAGGAAATGGTTTAGAGGAGCTCTTTTCAATTCCACCCATTCCAATCATGCTCACAAATATATAACAACAAAATACATTCTCATAAGTTCCCCTGCTCGCTGAAATGATCACAAACCTAAAATTCTGGGACATATTGAGCGCGAAGCATGAACTGTTTGGTTTAAAACAGTTCATCATTTAAGATATTAGATGGAAGACTTCTTGCAGATGGGCTAACGAAAACTGTGGCACACCTTTCTATATAAATGAGTGTGAGCCCTTTAGGTTATCATGAAAATGGCATGCTCTGCCTCACATAACATCCATGACTCAACCACAAGAAACAATTGCAGGTGGCGCGTTTAGTACAATACCTTTTCATGTGAATCCTCAAGTATAACAACAGCAAGTCATGCTATTCATGTGGCAGCAATCGTTTCATATATTCATCAGGAAATAATTACATGGAATTCTTTTTATCAGTGAACAAATACGCTAGAACACCTTTCTGGTTGGACGTTACATGGCGAAAATCAACATTATTCGCTATACATATACTATCAAATGCCTACACCATAGATCGAACGTGTCTTTATTGCAGCAAGCTTTCTGCTATATAGTTTTTGAAATCTTCTAACTGACTTATTTAGTAACATGGTATTTTAATTAATGATTTATCAAGAGCATAAAGGAGTTCATAGGATTTATGGTACACAGTTGTGATGAGTTTGACCGGATGCAACTATTAGACTTGAAGTGGGCTGTACCAGCATATTGTTGAAAGGAGGAAAGGTAACACTCTAAAGTATGAAGAAGTTAATTTTAAATAAAACTATTTGATATTTAAAAATTGTGAAATTATAAGAATTAAAAGAAGTATTTATTCAAAATCTTTAATCTCCAATTGCATTTGGAGATTCTAAACGATGTTATGCGAGTATATCGGTGGCTAATTTGGCCAAGCTCTTGTCATAGTTGTAACAATCTGCACATCAAATTCGGTAGGTAGCCCATAAGATAGAGCATCAAATTCGGTACGTAATGCAAAAGATAAAGCACTATCTCGAGGCAATGCATAATGTGTCCTAGCTTGGTTATGAGTCCAAACATAGATATGTTAGCATGTGTTTGTTGAATTCAATCTTTAATCTCGAATTAAGGGTTGGTGTTCCTATACATAGTGTTCATAGATTGTTAAATATGTGTTTTGCAAACATGTTTGTGTTAAGTATGAATGTATTAGCATTCACATGCGTTGGGTATTTTTTCTCAATGACATTTTATTAGTCTAGAGATTAAGAACTACTTGTTGTTGAGGTAAGGGATTAAGGTTATGAGAAAAGTGAACATGAGAATTCGGATAAAAGGGATTAAAATGTAGGGTAAATAAGTTGAAGTAACTTAGAGTAAGAATAGGGTTTTAATGAAGAGGGGATAATGAAGGAATAAGGCTTTAGGGTGAAGGAAATAGTGAAGAAATAAGGCTTTAGGATAATGAAAGAATATGATTCCAGGGAAGAGGATCTAGGGGAAGCACAACCCTTAAGTGTTCTTCATGCTATTTTTCATTGTTGGAATACATGAGAATATCATCCAAAAATACTTGGACAAAGTGGTCCAGAAACGTCTGGAGCACACCATTCATGAGGCACATAAACATACAAGGTGCATTAGTTTTACCAAACCCCACTACAACAAACTCTTAATGAGTGAAGTAAGTTATAAGGATGTTTTTTGGGATTTCACCTTCCTTAATCCTTAACTGGTCATATCTATTAGAAAAATAAAGAGGGCTCAGCAGAGAGAGGTTTTGTACCACACAAATCTCACACAATAATATTATTAATTACAACAGTTACATATATAAATCTCACACAATAATATTATTCATTACAACAATTACATATATAGGAAATAACACACCGACTTCGACACCTATAGATAATGACTCCAACTCATTACATAGGAATCAACAACTTCTAGACTGACACCTAGGGACTCATAACGACAACTACACATGACATGGAAGCATTACTTCCAACTAGTTACAAAATCTATTTTAAAGAAAATAGTTACTCCTTCATTTGATCAAATAGATCATCACTCTTAAATATAAGATACATATTTTTTTATTATAGTAAATAATTTAATGTGGATATTACAATTTAGTAGAAAAAATATGATGCCATAAATGACATATTTAAATGTTCAAATAAATAAAAAATAATTTATGAAAGAAATATATATATATATATATATATATATATTATATATATATAAATTTAAATAATTCACTTGAATATCATATTAACTAGTTTACTGCAATATTAATTATTCCGGGAGAGATACACATATAATTCATAAATAAAATATAGAATATTTCTATTGCCATTAAGAAAAATTTAAATTCTAATGATTAAAACATTTCTTAATAATTTCATTCATTAGTTTTTAAATATATGCCTGGTCCGTATTTTCCATAAACTCCATTCCGGTATAGAAATCCGGATTCGACTCCTGCAATACAGCACTATGTCAACAACGTTTGGCTCCAGGGTTGTCCTTTGTCATGAACCCCGTTTTCGTGCTTCGCTGCCTGTTTTTATATCGCTTATGAGGGTCTACAAATCAAAAGCGTACAGATTTGTCAACAAAACAGAGGCTCTGACTTTGTTAATATTAGGCTTTTTGAATTTTTATTTATAAAGTATAATAATATCGCATTGCTAGAGTTTTCTTTGCAGTGAATTGTTGAATTTTGAAATGTATTAACTAACTATTGTATTTAAATAAAGGCTACTTAGTATATAGTTTTGTTTATTTGAAGTATTGTTAAATTAGATGCCCATGTCACAAATGTTATCAAATGTATTATTATAATACATGTACATAAACACATGTTATAAACTTTGACTAAGGCCAACTTAATTTTAAATATTAAATTAGTTTGTTTATACGTAGGGCCCTAATAACATGAAAGTGTTTATAAATAAATAACTTTATAATATCATATAATAGATATTATATAATTTAACATGAATTTTAGTAAATTAACCATTAGTTATACATGGTTTAGGATAATATGTACTTTGATTGATTTGTAAATAAACACAATAATATCTTTAGATAGTGATAATATTATAATACTATTATCTCCATAGGTTAATGTGAAAGCGTGTATAAATAACATTATAATATCAAATAATAAAAAAATTATAACCTTTTCATTTTTTGAAATTTTAAACATTAAAATATAACTTTTAAAGAAAAAATGAACAGTTTCCAAGGCATCTTAATGATATAGATTTCTAATCATGCTTGCCTTTTCCACGAGGAATATTTCTATTTTTACCAGCAAAAGTTTGATGCTATGCTTGGAGAAGGAGGCCAAATAAATTAATAATAATGGTCTGTGGGAGATGTTTTGTTAGCTTGAATTTCCACAAAAGGGGTCCACAATAATGATGGTGATTACTCTAGGTCAATTATTTAATATATAGTTTTTTTATGTGGCTGAGAATGAAGCACATACACATCGAGCCTGACGATTGTGAAAGACCAGAACCGAAAAGTTAGCATGTAGTGTTGTACTTAATGCCTAATCCAACGGGGATAACGACTTTACTAAATGAATTTATTATGTGTATATTTGAATGAATTAACATTTTATTTTTTTAGTATGGAGTACATTTGTCATTTTATAATGGAAGTTGTACATTAAATTGTACAGTATTAATTAATAGTGAAGTACATCTGTGATTATTACATAGTAAGAGGTAAAAAATTGAACCAATAATCTTTTACATAAATGAATTTAAGTATGGTTTAAAATAATAAATTTTAATTTATAATGTTAAACTTCGGAAAAGTTTCATAAATTACTGGACAACTTAAATATATTGTCAACATCAATTTTTCACTGTAGTCTAACGAGGGCGAGAAGTTGCTCGGAAAGTTATGGAAATTCCGGTCATATTTAAAGAAAAGCCAGCAAAGATTTTTGCAAATACAAGTTATAGTTCTTAAACTTCAAAATTTTAGATGTCCTAGAGATTTTTGATGGTGCTAAATCCATTTCCACCATCAAAAACAAGGTTCAAACATTGTCTCTACGAGATTTTTTGAATTTAACTTTTGATCATCCAAGAAATTCCTTTTTCTTCCTAAACAACTCCTAAATTTGTTCAAATACGTTATTACACTGTCGCTTTGGGAAATAATAACACATTTATGAATTTTTAGGAGAATAATAACACATTTATGAATTTTTATTTATGATTTATTTCGCTGAATGACACAATGAATCGCAGATTTACTATTAAAAAACAAGTTGAAATTTGCCGTACATGAACTTGCGTAGAGATCAATTTTTCTGCATTTATAAGTTTGTAATTAGTCTTATGTAGGAAAACGGGCAACCGGACATAAGGTTTTAAATGAAGATGCATTAATATTATACGTAAGACCAAAATTAGTATTTTAATAACAAATAGAATTTTTAAATTGCATTATGTTGGTTGAAATAATTTTTTTTAAGAGGTAGTTTAATATATAGATGAAATGGTTTTTTTGCACAATGTTTTTTTCTTGATTAATTTGATTAAAATACGGTAGAAATTTTAGAAACTTGAGTTTAAGTTGTTTAATATATATAATTGGAGTATCCTGGGCTTTTCAGGGTTTTGAATCTATTTATGCATTTTAAATAACAAAAAGTCACATTCTTTATTGAAGGTGAAAAACTCTATTTTGTCTATAAGTTAGACTATGCCATTTTTTTGATAAGTTTATTTGTATTACTTTAAACTATCAAACCAAAATATATATAGCCATCCATCATCATCATCATCATCATCCAAAGAGTCAATGTTTATGCCATTTTTTTGGTAAGTTTATTTTTATTACTTTAAACTATCAAGCCAAAATATATAGAGCCATATCATCATCATCCTCCTCCAAAGAGTCATCGTGAGTGTGGTCTTAATCTCCCTGCCTTAATCTCCCTAGTGCAAAACCAGATGTTTTTGACCACTTAATACTAGAGTAGATTGTCAAGAACTCATGAAGAATAAAAAGTTTAAGTAGAACTAGAGTATCTATATCAATACTATAATACCAAAAATTAAAAGTCAACATTCAATCTCAAGTGTTGGATGATTTCACTAGAGCTAGATCTCTAGCATAGGAACCTAGAGGATCATCAGAAGCACGTCCACATTTAAAAATAGAGCTTAATGTGATTCAACCTCTCCTCCATCCTCTCTAGAAAGAACCTACAGTTAGGTCTTAATCCACCTAGTACAAAACCAAATGTTGTTGACCACCTATTAATAGAGTGATTTGTCTAAAACTCATGAAGAATACAAATTTTAAGTACAACTAGAGTATCTGTATCAATACTATAATACGAAAAATTAAAAGTCAACATTCAGTCTCAAGTGTTGGGTGATGTCACTAGACCTATCTCTCTAGCACTAGAACCTGCAAGATCATTAGAAGCAAGTCCACATTAAAAATAGAGTTCAATGTGACTCAACCTCTTGTCCATCCTCTCTAGAAAGGAACTTTGGTTTCGGTAAGCCCATTTGATGTTTTCCAAATGAAAAAAAATATAATATCTCCCAGTGTGTTTACACATTAGGATCTTGCTAAGCAGGATCTTTGTCTACCAATAAAGGGTCAAGGCACCATAGTATTGCTTCCTTCTTGCTCGAGTGTGGGCCAACTCAACAATCCAAGGAGTTATATCTTCTATAATTTTTTAATATGAAAATACTTTTCTATCACAAACTGCACAAAGCTCTAGATTTTGAATCTCATTCTGGTTGTCAGGAGGGACAACTGTATGAAAATTATCAACGACTTCTTAGGCCTACTATTGGCTGTGGTTGTGGCCCTCGGGGCCATGCGACCACCCCCCATGCTTATTGCACGTGTTGACATTGCATGGAAAGAAAACAAGTGTGAACCTCAGGGTATGAATACAATTCGCACAACTTCAAGCTAAGGATATCCAAATAACCAATATAAGAACTTCACAGAGCACAAGACGAGTGTCAGTTGTCACGAAGCAACCTTTAAAGAGGGAGAGAATAATACAAAACCTAGACAACCCATCCCCCACATAACAAATACTAAGACAAAAACTCAGCAATAACACTTAGCTCATGAGGGGGAATAAGATAAGCCAATGGCAGAAATATAACCCACAATTTGAAAGCCTGGTGGTGAAAGGAGGAATATATTTCTAGACACCCTAACTAAAATAAAATTCCCTCGTACATAAAGACCATGAAAGGTGTGAGGTACAAATATTAACTCCAAACAATGATGGACTTTGTGAGCCAAAGACACATTCAAGCCTAAACAGACAAATACAAGAGCCCCTGGAGTAATTGAATCACTTCTCTAATAAACTCATAAGCATTCAAAAGAGAATCATGTGAATTGTGAAAATCGCTTTCAGCAAAAGGGTGGACCCAGTTAATGCATACTTGGAAGGGAAATACACCTAGAGCAGGAAATGATGTGACAAGGCTTCTAGGATCAAACATGCCAAGAGGTCCCTAGCTGATACTTAAAACTATGCCACTCATCTTCCCTCGCAACCATTTTAAGAAGTTACTCAACCATTCAAAACTTAGAGTCGTAATCTAACAAATTCTTTTAGCAATTACCAATTGAGAATTCCATATAATCATTTTCCAAGGAATTTTCAATGAACCTCACTCGCAAATCCTTCCTTGATTTTCCTATTGTTGTAGTTTAGACTGATATCTCTTTACTATAAAAATACCACATAGATTTCTCTCCCAAGACAAAATTAGGTATACAAATATTAGTTCAATCAAGGATTAATTCACATGCTTAATGCATGGGAGGGGGCAACCATGCCACACCCTTGATTTAGTGCATTCTCCAGTTCTAGTTGGTGGTAAAAACCCCCAAACCTCTAAAATACTAGCCTATATGTTTATTTGGATGTGGGAATGCCACGATCTATTATATATATGGCAAAGAGCTTCGATGCATTAGAGGCATTAGATTTTGTGACTTTGTTACAAAGTGTTGTCTTTCTAGTGATTGCTTGCCTATGCAAGTGGGTACTGGTAGTGGTACTATGATGTTTGACCATGTATTGATTGTAGATTGTGTATTGTATCCATGATTGTGATGATATTAGGATTGTGGAATTTTAAAAATGCCATATGGTGTTGTATTATATTTCTTAACTGAGTGTAAAGATTGAAGATGTCATGGTTACTAGCCTTAAAAAGGATGATTTTAATTAATGATGTCGGCCTTGGTAAAGAGACTGAATTTAACTAATGATGCTTATCTAATGGAAGAGGTTGATTTTAAAACTGAATGATGTTGGAAAAAGGGTTAATTCCTAAAGCCTATAATGGTGATATGAGAGCATGTATGTTTATATATATATATATATATATATATAGACACACACATAAATATTTTTATGCACTGCGTCTGAGACATGTTACTAATAATAATTTTTTTTCTAAATTGGTCTACTTCTATATTTATACAAAAATTTATAGCGAGGTCATTGCCTCGAAAGTTCATGCCATGAAGTTGGCAAAGAGAAAAAAAAGCTTGACTGCCTGACTGTGGAACCAGCCAAAATACTTACATCAGAGAAATTAGTACTAAGGGACACATAGAAATCCAGAAGGACTCGAGACTCTGATTCATACAGCGATATCGGACTAAGTTGACCACTGCTTTTCAAGAACCGATTTTGACACATACAGAAACATAAACAGACCCCAACCTGAATCATAGACAGAAGCCTGAAACAGGCATGAACACTAAAAAATGAAAAGAAGGAGAACTTCGGCTCCGGAGGTAGAACCAAAAAACCAGAGGCGTTGACCAGTTCAATCTGCATCTAAGGTTGACGGTTGTTCCTCCACAATTCTGCATCCAAATTGTCCTGAGTTCGTGGAGTCAGATGAATGTTCCACAGAGCTTGAGGGCTCTCCTCTCACAGGCTCGCTTGGGCTAGCACTGGCTTCAGTGCGCATTGTAGGCACTCCTTCGGAGACATGGCGCTGGGTGGATGATCCAGATCTTGGGAGGAGGCCCCCAAGATTTGAAAAGATTGAAATGGATCTTGAGAGGAGAGACCCCCAAGATCTGAAAACTTGCAATGGATCTTGGGGGAAAGGCCCCCAAGATCTGAAAACTCGAAATTACCAAAAGAAAAATATGAGAATGCCCAATAAACAAAACCACAAAGAAACTTTTTATTAAAACCCAAGTGGAAATAAACCAACTAAGGCAATGGTAGCTTATCTCTAAGAAGAGATGTGGCAGTTACATGCCTCTAAACTGTAAAAGGCTACATTGTGGCAGACAATCTGTCCTTTTAAAAAATGTGACTTGTTACTTATAGTATTTTTCAGTTACAATACCATGGGTCAATTCCATGGGTGAATGAATACCATGGGTGGATTTTACAATACCACGGGCGGATGCCATTTATAAATACCATGGGGTAAATTCCATGGGTGAATGAATACCCATGGGTGGATTTTACAATACCACAGGCGGATGCCATTTACAATACCATGGGTAAAATTCCATGGGTCAATGAATAATATGGGTGGATGAGTACCATGGGTTGATGCCATTTTCCATTTGGATCATTCCTCCCTCCCTTAAGAAGCAATGGTCCCCATTGCGTAAAGTTTCCCTCCTGCGAAGTCTTTGTTGAATATGAAGATCCACTGAAGATAAGGGAATTATGTGGTTAACCCAAAACCCCTGAATAAACGAAAGATCCGAATGGATAGAGATACCCTGTAATGCTTGTGACCAACTGTGATTGTGACAGTGTGTGGCCTAGCAAAGGACTTCGATGACAAGGATTTTATGCGGTTGACCCATAACCGTGATGTTTGGTTTTGATGAAGTAGAAGGTGCCTACATAGCCAAGGGTGGGAGGGCACGTCTCCAAATAACCCAAGCCGAATGCTGCTATGTTGAAACTGATGAATGTGAAGCAGGTGCCTACTAAAGTGGGGTGGGAGGGCACGTCTCCAATGGGAACCCACTCCGATGCTGCTCCAGAATTAAAATGGACATAACTCGGCCAATATAACTCACAATATTTATTGTAACCTGTTTTTAGAAGAAGAAGGATCATTTTGCATCTTCCCATGAGTTGGAAATCCTTATCTGGACACTCTGAGATCTAAGATTCGCACTGCAACAGTTCCGCCGTCACAAAAATTCTGATAAAATAGCTAAGTTTAAATCAACAATATCTCCCACATCCGAACTCCGATTCGACCCTTTTGTTTTTTGAAATTGGGTGATTTTTCAAGAGGAATCCAGATCTGGTATTTGTTTTTGTAAATTTTGTACCAAATGTTTCAGATCTGATATGCAAAGTCACCGCCCAAAAAAAAACAATTCCTTAAAATAAAATTGAGACTGAAATATGCATGAAACCCTCATTCCCATGGAATCGTAACCTGCTCTGATACCACTGATCCAGATCTTGGGAGGAGGCCCCCAAGATTTGAAAAGATTGAAATGGATCTTGAGAGGAGAGACCCCCAAGATCTGAAAACTTGCAATGGATCTTGGGGGAAAGGCCCCCAAGATCTGAAAACTTGAAATTATCAAAAGAAAAATATGAGAATGCCCAATAAACAAAACCACAAAGAAACTTTTTATTAAAACCCAAGTGGAAATAAACCAACTAAGGCAATGGTAGCTTATCTCTGAGAAGAGATGTGGCAGCTACATGCCTCTAAATTGTAAAAAGCTACATTGTGGCGGACAATCTGTCCTTTTACAAAATGTGACTTGTTACTTATAGTATTTTTCAGTTACAATACCATGGGTCAATTCCATGGTGAATGAAACCATGGGTGGATTTTACAATACCACGGGTGGATGCCATTTATAATACCATGGGTAATTCCATGGGTGAATGAATACCATGGGGTGGATTTTACAATACCACAGGCGGATGCCATTTACAATACCATGGGTAAATTCCATGGGTCAATGAATAATATGGGTGGATGAGTACCATGGGTTGATGCCATTTTCCATTTGGATCAGTGGAAATTTGACTTACCTGCCTCTATGCTACAGGAACCCCATGTTGAAAAGCTCCCGAACCTTGAACATTCTCACATTTTTCGATAGTCACTGAGACGATGAAAGTGGAATTGGCCAGAGAACATGGAATGCGGAAGTGGGCTGTGGGATGCGCATTATGTCTATAGTCTCCGCCTCTGTCTTGCCCCCTTCCCTTGCCCCTGCCGCGTCTGGTCACTGTATTGAACGATGCATCCTCAAAGGGGTCCAGAGAAGTGAAGGGGTGCTAGTGGGTGGCGCGCCCACACGAACCTCTGCGCCTGCTTACCATTCTCAGCCTTTCTCTTGGCATAATTATGGGATGAGGACTGGTGAAAGGAAGATGGAGGGCAGAGAAACGACTGAGAGGTGTATGCACAGAGTAATCCGGAGACTAAGCCCAAAAATAGTTGTGAACGCAGAAAGTCGTAATAGAATGGAGGCCGAAGATTATGAAAGCGGAAGGTGCACAATCCGAGCCTGCCCACTGACTTTGGATGGCAGACCTCCCTCCAATTTTGCTGGAGCCCATTTCCTATTGAGACCTGAGGATCCCCACAAAAAGTTTCTATTTTGGCACTGCCAGAATAGAAAAGAGATACAGAGGCATGGCCTGGAGAACACATTTTTTCAAAATGAGTCTTCTGGCCATATTGAGAGAGTAGAAATTCCAGGAAGAGAGTCTTGAATCCAAATTGTTGAGAAGAGTCCTCCAGGAGGCATGTTTTATGGCAGAGTCCAGCAAAGGAGCCCCTAGGTATTTCGATGGAAGCGCTGCTGTAGAGAATCCCAGAATACCAGCGATGTTCCTTTAAGTTGTAGCTGGGGTATTGAAAAAGAAGAGTTGGGATTTGGAGGCATTGATAGAGGTATCAGAGGCTTCAGAGAAGAGAAAGAGCAGATCTTTGAAAGCTTTTGCCTCTTGAGATGAGGGGTGGCCAAAAAGCATAGTGTCTTCTACAAACTGTTGGTGGGATAAGGGATGAAGACCATGAAGAGAGATTCCCTTTAGAGCACGAGAGGAGATGGCATGGTGAAGCAGACGAATGAGCCCATCTTCCATGAGAACAAAAAGGAAGGGGGGAAGGGGATCCCCTTAATGAATACCTCGGGATGGGTGGAAGGGCGAGGAGGGAGAGCCATTCAGCAGGACCGAGAAACAGGGAGAAGAGATGAGATTCACGACCCATCTTGTCCAAGTGGCAGTGAAGCCAAATGCCAATAACATCTGATGTATATAGGTCCAACTAAGTTTGTCAAAAGCTTTAGAGAGATCAAGCTTTAGAATCATACCTGGTTTTTTTAGAAGCTTCGGAGAGTGGATCACTTCATTTGCAAGAATTATGCCGTCCATTATCTGACGCCCTTTGACATATCCAGTCTGCTCTGGCGAGATGAGAAGAGGGAGGAGAGGTTTGAGCCTGTTCGCCAGTACTTTGGAGATGATTTTATAGATTACATTGCATAATGAAATCGGCCTATATTTTTCGGGCGTATTTGATTCATCCCCTTTAGGAACTAGCGCTAAGAAATTATAATTTAGGGAGGGGAGAATCCAGTGCATAGATCTTGATTCCTCCACTAATTCCCAAACCTCTATTTTGATGAGCTCCCAGAGTTCACGAAAAAAGTTAGCGGTGAATCCATCAGGACCTGGTGCCTTGCCATCCTTGAGTTGGGCCATCGCGACTTCTACTTCCTGCATTGAAATAGATTGGAGCAGTTTATTGTTGTGGTCCTCCGTTATGATTTTAGGGATGTGCTGTGGGACAATTCTAATGGCTTGATCTCTGCTTCCTGGTTGTTCCCTGAGAGTTTCCTGAAAGTACTCTTTGGATTCCTTTTCCATATCTTCATGCACTTCTAGTCTTTCCCCTTGACAATTGTTAATGAAAATAATGTTGTTGTGCATTCGTCTTTGAATGGCAGATCTATGGAAGAATTTTGTATTCTTCTCCCCTTCCTTGAGCCACCGGATTCTGGACTTTTGTCGCCACAGGATTTCCTCTTGCTGCCTGCGTGCTTCAATTTTTGTCCAAAGGATCTGCTCCTGATGCGCATGCTCTTCTGTTCTACCCTTCAAGATGATAGTCTGTTGAAGTGAGCACATTTGTTGTTCCAACTGTTTCTGATTCTCAAAAATGTTGCCAAACTTCATAAGATTCCAGACTTTGGGAACTTGTTTAAGATTTTTTAGTTTTTGCTAGAATTAGAACATTTTGGCTCCTTCAGGGGGGGTGAAGGATTTCCAAGCTTCACTGACCATTGCTTTGAAGTTGGGATTTATGAACCAAAAGGCTTCAAATCGAAAAGTTCTATTGCATTTGGTACCTGGCCACGACCATTGTAGCATAATGGGCCAGTGATCTGATCCTCCTTGGGGCATTATGGAAGCATGAAAGTCCCCTCCCAGGTGTATGGCATTGTCCGAGATTAGAAACTGATCTAGCCTGGAAGCTATGTGCTGAGTACCCCTCCGCTTACTGGTCCAGGTATATACACCATTGGAAGTCTGAATATCCATCAATTGGTTTCTTTGAATGAATTCTTTGAAGCCAATATTGTCACCTTCTAACTTCGATCTACCACCTTGTTTCTCCTCCAAAGTCATTATGATATTGAAATCTCCGCCACCAATCCAGAGGGGGAACTGCCTATTAGAATTGAGGACTGTGAGTGTATGCAAAAGCTCTCGTTTTTGTTGTAAATTCTGCGGAAAGTAAACATTTGAGAGATGCCCCTGAATGTTTGTCTCGATGAGATCAAAGGATGCTTGGATGAGGAATTGGGTAGCATGAAAGTCTTGAAGAGTGAGAACCTGTGGGTTCCACATGATTGCCAGCCCTCCGGAAGCTCCTAAGGCGTCCACTGAGACTGAGTGACTTCTTGACCAAACCTTATTAAGGATTCTTTCTATAGTAGAGTTGTTACTTTTTGTTTCTTGCAGAAAAACTAAAGATGGTTTTTCTTGCTGTATCAAGTTTTTTAAGATTCTGTGTTTTTAGGGGCTATTGAGCCGTTGCACATTCCAGGAGATGAGCTTCATGAGGAACCATGGGGTTGAGGTTTGTAGAACTTTGTCAACTTAGGGAATCTCCCAGATTCCATTAGTATTTCTCCTAGGATAATGGTCCTTTGCAAATCTGTTTTGCACCCTCTTTTATTCGTTTCTTTTAGGATTTTATTTCCATCCCAGGGGCTTTCGGCTTGTATTCCTAAGAATTTACTATGATGAACTTTGGTTAAAACTCCTTCCAACCTTTCGATTTGCCATGGGGGAATTGTGTTGTATTCTTTCTTCTTGCATGCTATTTCCAATTTGAGGATATCCAGACCTTCCAGGATAATATTCTCTGGATCCTCGTCCATTATTGTGGGAATATTCTGATCTTCCATGTGTATGTTGTCATGCAGACTTAGAGCTAGAGCAACATCTAGCTCCATTGAAGACGATTGTTGGCCAGTCTCTGGAGCAGAATTCTCTGGAATGGAAGAATTGAGGTCAATATCTCGAATGATTTCTTCAAGTCGGAGGAGATTAGAAGGCTGGAGGGTGTGAAGGCTGAGGAAGGCCGAGAAGCTTTGTAAGTCTGGGAGGATGAAGGAGGGGAAGGGATTTCCTGCGGATCTGAACTTTGATTCTCTGAGGGATCTTGAGTGGAGAGTATTATAAATCTATTTTGGGATTCAGGTTTTTTGGGGCTTTCTGGAGCTGCGAGATTTTTTTTGGCATGCCGTCGGCGATTAGGGACTTTAGTGAATCCTTCAGAGTCTTTGCTGGTTTCATTAGCAGAGGTTTTGGGCTGAGTATTCAGAGGACAATCTCGGAAGAGATGGCCATGTTCATGGCATTTTAGACAGTGAAAAGGAATATGCTCGTAATCTAATGGTTGGATCCATTCATAATCGTCATGAAAGAGACTTACCGAATCTGCAAGAGCTTTGTTCAAATGCATCTGGACACAAATCCTGGCGTATGAGGTGTACCTTCGAGTTTTGGTTTCCTCAGCAACTTTGATGAAAACCCCCAAGCTATTGCCTATGTATGTTAGCTTTTCCTCTTTCCAGTATTCCGAAGGAAGGGAGTACATACGTATCCATACGAGAGCCCAACTGAAGTCTTCTTTATCTGGGTTGAACCTAGCTTTCTGTCACGAAGGTACATACCTGAGGAGTTAAAGAAGTATGACCCGCCTTCAAATATGCGAGATTTGTCCTCCACGCAGTGGAAAATGGCTATGAAGAAGCCTTTAGGGCCAAGCTGCAGAGTGACTTGTCCTTTGGGCTTCCATTTTGAAGCGATCCAGCCATGCAGAGCCTTTTCGGTTGGCCAGAAACCAAGGAATATTCCTATGAGCGAATGGTCCTTTATAAATTGGATTTTGCTGTTGATACGATGATTGGGGAGTTCGACTTTGATTCTCTCTGAAACTTTCGGAATGCATGTGGCCGAGGTCGCCTTTGGCTGTGACGTTGGAGGCTTTTGATTCACGCCTTTGTCTTGGGCATTCGTTTCACGTGCTGCTGAGAGGTCAGCTTCATTATTGACGGGTTTAGATCCCTTACTAGTTTCTGGGAAAACGCCAGGAGTACACAGAGGCTCTACAGGCCTGGAAATGTCAGAGGCAGAGGCGTTGTAAGGAGGGGGGGGGGATCCTGCCCCTCCTGAAAGCACATCCATGGGAAGAGATCAGCAGGAACGCTGAAGCTTGAGCTTTGAAAGCCAGGCAAGGGCAGGGGTTAGGGTTAGCTTGTATGGAGTAGAGCAAGGCATTCATAGAGAGATAAACAACATTACAATAAGTAAAATTAAAAAATAATCTTATTAATAATAAATTTGAAATGTGTGCACAATTGTAATTTAACATGCTTAGTACTCGCATGTGAGGAAACAAGTAAATTGTTTATTTTATTTTAACTAACAACTACGTAAATGAGTGACAACACATAAGAAGACTCAATTGCAACAAGAAGAAAAGGCATGGTCAGTGGAATCTAACAAGAACAGGGAAGGAGAAACTCCCTTGAAAGAGAAGAGACTTTCAAGAATTTGAAGGCTGAGTTAAAGAGTTGCAATGAAAAAAATTAAGAAGCTTTTAGGAAGTAGCAAGGGTTCAAAAATTTGAGCTCAATGATGACAAAATGCATGTAGAAGTTTTTGCAACAAGATTTATCCTTAAGGGAGGTAAGTCGTGCTAATAGGGCCAAAAAGAGGTCTTGTAAGGCTAAAAGTGAAAGAAATCCAATCTCATGTTGGTTTTGTGGGGAGGAACATTTACAAAATAACTACCTCAACAGACTAAAAAGGAAGAAGTAGCAGGTTTCAATGAGAAAAAAATGCATGAACCAATAGTGAGTAATGCCGAAGGATAAGAGGGGGCATCCCCTAACTACCTCTGACATGTAGACATAAATACACACATACCTACATATGTACACACACACACACAAACACACTCATATATATATATGGAAAATCCCCTCCATGAACTATTTTGAGGGGCATTAAAATTTTGAAGTGACTCAAAAGCTTTGGAAAGCGCCCAACTTGACTTTTGTACACATATGTGTTTACATATGATGACTAAGGATGCAAAGAAAATAGAACTCATGGGAATTGAGTTGATTTTGGTTTTATTTTATGTCTCGTGTTTTTAATGATTGAATTTATATATTTTTTGTTCCTTAACTATTGAATGTAAGCATGGTCATGTTCTTTTGTTTGTGATTTTATGTTGTTGTCATGAAATTTTATTTTTGTGCCTCATTCTTCTTATTCTTTCCTGCTTTATGCTTTGGGTGTTGGTCATTTTTGGGTGCAAAAAGGGAAAGTAATGGAACTCTGGGAAGTGCTGAGTGAAACCTAAGACAAAAATATACGACCAAAATGAAGCCCATTATGTTAAAAAAAGGGAATTGGAGGGAAGAAGGGAGGACAAAACAACCAAGCAGGTTGGTTGGGTCTATATGAATAAATGGACATTAAGTTGACAACCATGAGAATGGTATGTGAAAGGGGAGTTTTGTTAACTAAATAATATGTATGGTTGGAATTTCATTTCTCATGAATATGAGAGAAAAGGGAAAATGCAATAAAGATATGAGAATCAATATGGAAACATCAAAATAACAAGATAAACAATTTATATTTAAAAAATATTATGATGGTGTGAATGATGTGGAAACATATATTTCACTTAGTGAAATTTCTATAAGTATTAGTGCTAACATGTTGTGATTATACTCTTGGCATGAGCATAAATGGAAATTCATAGAGGGTTGGAAATGAACAATGATATGACAGTTGTGAAGAATTACATGAAGAAGGGGATGCTTCCTTGAAACATTGGCACATCAAGTTTATTAATGGGTTCTAGGCAATACAAAACATGATTGGATAAATTGACATGCGAGGCCATTATTGAAACTTACATTGCAAATGATGCTATTGACAATTACAGTGAGCATGAGTGAAGAACATATATTTAGGCTAAAAATTGACTATGTGAACAACATGAGCAATGAAATGTTGAGTCTAATAAGTTGTTAAGTATTGCAAATGTAATAATATTAACTAATGGTGTTGATGATGGAAACAAGGTAAAAGGTCAAAAGAATGGAATTTGAGTGAAGAATTCCTTTAACTAAATGGGAAATTTTTGTTTTGATTTTATGTGTGCTTTGCATAAACACAATGGGTCTTCTTAACCTTGATTTTATTTGACATATGTGAACATGTGGACATGTTGATGATCAAAATAATTTATTAAAATACCATTATGACTGAAAGATTATTTTTAGGGATCATTCTTATGAAAGAATGATTGATTATACTCATAAATTTGATGCATATTTGAACACAATGTTCGGGATAACATAATGAAGTTACCCAATGATATTTCCAATTGTGTGAGAAATATATTGAGTAAGTGTCGATTCTTGTTGATGATCATTATTTCTTATTGTATCTTTTTCCATGCTTATATTATGAAAATGAAAATCTTATTATGGCATCAATAGGCATGATAACTAGAAACATATATTGGGACAGGTAAACCACCTAGGATTAGGGGTTTCATGAGCCTAGGACATGTGATGATAAATAACATTCCTGTTAATAGAAGACTATCAAGATTTGTAGTGCCCACACTCACTAGGAAGCAAGTGATAGGGGGGGCTTATTTGGAGCATATACACCACTGGGTTATTGTTAGGTTTGGAAACAAATCTAGTGTGTGTGATCCAAAGACTAAATATTACATGGAGCATATCCACCATTGGGTGCTTATCGGATTTGGAAATCGATCCAGTGCAAGTGAGTCAAAGACTAAAGATTACATGGAGCATATACACCACTAGGTGTTTGTCTGGTTTGGAAATTGATTCGGCACGTGGGAGTCAAATATTGAATATTGCATGGAGCGTATCCACCATTAGGTGCTTGCCTGGTCTAGAAATCGATCTTGTGTGTGTAAGTCAAATGCAAAGAGGAAAGTACCGCCTAAAGTTGTGTGAGCACTATTGAGTGCTAGTTGGGCTTGGAAAATAACTTAGTACGCATGGATCAAAGAAGCAGGTGAAAACCATAGATAAGTATCACTATTTAATTCAATGAAAATATTAACTATGACTACGATTTAGTTCTACATCAAGATGTGATTGCAATGATTTGATTTTATGGAATAATTTTCTTTTGGTAATGATAGGAAGTGAAATAAAATTTAAGGGTTCACCTCAAGCATAAATATATTAATGGGATATGTTTTAATTTTGTTTCAATTTCTTTATGATGAGTCTCATGAAATGTGTATTCCCATGTTGTAGGAAGAGCATTGGACTTTCCATCATGGGTGTGTGAAGTTGGATACAAGTCAAACAATAACAACATTAAACAAATTTGAGTGTGGAACAACACAGTGGAGCTAAGAAATTCAATAATAGGTTCATTGTGGTGACACTGGAACCAATAGTGTGCATTGATTGCCATGAAGAATGCCATGATCGATATGAATGTGTTAATATAGGAATTTTCCTTGGTTGTGAGGACTCTTTTAGGGCAAGTAAGAAGAAATGAATCACCCCAAGCATTGGGAGAATAGAGAAGGAGATGTTGGTAAAAAAAGGAAATTTTGGTTCTAAAGATCCATGAGCATGATGATTGGGATTAATGATACAATGGATGTGCCCCAAAAAGCATTGAGTCGAGACTATTCACTGAAGGAGCATTGAGCGCAATGGAAAATAGCGTTGGATAGTGGAGGTGAAAAACACTCCATAAAACATGTTATCAATATGGGAAAGGTGTAACAAGAAAGAAAGTGAAAAAAATGGCTAGTCTACTTGTCTCATGGGTTGCATGGGGGACTGTCAACAATAAAGTGTAATGACATTAACAAAGAGTGGAAAAGAGCATTAAAGTGCTAGAAGGATCCTGGAAAAAGGGGTATTTGAATACTACAGGGACAAATATGAGTAAAGGAAGTGACATGAAGGAGATGGGGGAGGAGGATGCCTTCATGAGAAAACATCACATACAACCAATCAAAAGAGAAGCATTGTGGAAAAATGTAAAAAGGGTAGTATTGGGTAGGAAGGGGAAAATTATTAGACAATAACATATTTAGACTATGGATGGAAGGCTAGAGCATGCATGTGAGGGTGGAAGACATTATTCAGGGTGGAGACAGAGTGGTCTTTGAATTCTTTGTAGCAGTTGATTTTTTTGGTTATTATTTCCCTTGAGCACTCCTCCTCAGGAACTCACCCTAGATTGGGGTGATTGATCGCAAGAAAGATCACAGTGTATTCAATCTAAGATTAGGCAGAGAGTAAGAGTCCCAATCTCAATTTCTATTCATGTAAGATACAAGATAAATTGTTTATTCATATTCTTGTCTAATTTAATTCAATGTGTTCGATTAGTGTTGTTAATAAAATGCATGTATTTTCATGAGGAATGTATGCCTATCCATGGCTATTGTGACATGTTAAAAATATCATGAATGCATTGTATTGTATAAATGGATTGTGTTGCAAATGGCCTATGTCACTATATTAAAATAAAAAGGAATAATTCATATATATATATATATTGTAAATCAACTATTTCAATTAATTATTCTTAAAAGTACATTGTGAGGTGATCTCAAAATGCTTATGGCCTCATTCCCACCAAACTTGTTAGCCAAAATATAATGGCAAAAAATTAATGAAAATCCAAAAGAAATTAAGGGATCTTAAATAAATCGCCTAAACTAACAAGAAGAGTCCAAGAATGAAAATACAACCCATAATAATATGTTTTTAGCAACATTTCCCAACCCTAGATCATGCAGTCCCACCCCAAGAGGTGGAGGTGGATGGAAGGTTTCTTTCACGTGGGCTTCCATATGTGCTAGTCAACCTTCAAGTTGGACTTGTCAATCCTATATCATTTTCTTACACAACAGAGTGATACCAGCCTATCCATCATGTGCCACTAGTTGTGTTTAAGGTCATTTATGAATTATATAACTTCATTGTTGTCTTTGTGCCAACCTCGAGCTAGTTGCTCCACAAAAAATGGCGACCTCACAAATCTGAGCTTCTATGGAATCAAATGGGGGAGGTAAATCTCTTCTCCCTCGTGAATTGACTAGATGTTGGTCCACCACTTCAACTGCATCCCACTCTTTTGCATGGTGGAAAATACCTTGGCCCTGATGCGCTTCGCCACTTTGAGCACGTCCTCATTGTCAATGCATAGTCCTCCAACCTACTAACACTTGCAACACCCACGAAGCCTCCCCCCAAAATCGCTCACCGATGGGTACGATCTTGAAAACTTTCCTTGTAAGGATCCCCAAACAAATAAAAACCAACATGAGAGAGGAGTAGCCACCCAAACAAGAACCTCCTAACTAGGAAAAACCCCCCAACAACCTATTGTAACTTTTTCGGACCCCCGGAAAATTACAAATTTTTAAATTTTAGCTAGTTTATTTTCAGCTAAATTTTTAGGCATATATAAGGTTTCATGGCAACATGGTTGCTCAACTATTTTGAATAATTTCATATTTTTAAATACTTAATTATATTAAAAAATATAAAATTATACTTTTATTTAAATATTCAATTATTTAAAAATGAAAAATGTTGGGTCTATCACCCAATATTTAAGTTTGACATCAAAGTTAAGCGAGTCAAATGCAAGCCTATAGTCAACGACACTAATCAAAGCACTGGGGCATGCATTTCATTTAATCACACCTTTATAAATATTGAAATATAATAGCACATGGGATAAATATGGAGCGATTTTTTACTGGTCAATATTAGCTCTTATAGATCAACGATTTTCATTTCACTTCAGTCCCGGCAAGGTCATCTGAGCTTTAACGGCTAGGGGGTCCGAAGTCTTTTTTCTTATAAAAACCACTTGTGATCACGTGGCATCATTTGGAGCATTTCGGTCCCCCCAAGTGCTAAGAAAATTACCATAATCGACCCCCTCTGAAATCCACTGGTGGTTTTAGGGATAACACGGGTTAATCTGCGAAGCATGGTTTAAGATGGCATTAGATCATTATGTTTTGTGTGGGAATTATAGTTTATCATGGTTTATATTGTAGATTGTGATGATGGAAGGATATACATAGAATGAGTTTGTTGATCAGGCAATGGCGTCCGTTTCTGAAATACCTCGTTCTTTGATACAGCTGGAAGGAAACATGATGGTAATGTGTATTTAAGCATGAATTGATGTGATGAGGAATATGAAAAGATAAAGTGTGTGAAATGAGGAGATCAAGATTTGAATCTTGAGATCATTGGAACCTTGTACTAATCTCACGTACAAAGTATTTAACTTGTGGGACATTGGTTTGGTAAATATGCTCAAGAATGAAGATTTGTGGTAGATTTTACCAATTGAAGTATTGATATCAATATGTGGTATGAATTTCATAATGACATTCTCGGCACAAGAAAATGAAGAAATGAAAAAATCTCCTCAATGCAAATCAAAATGTAGACATCCACGTGCCAAGAAGCCAATGAGAGCGAGATTGCCTATTTTCAACTCGTGGATATATGTCTTGCTCCCGAGTGGAATTTCAGGTGTTCTGGCAGATAAGGATGCTTTTCCAAATTGAAACAATAAATTCAAGTAGCAATATTTTCATAAGGGCAAAGAGAAATGAGAAAAGGAGGTTGTGTATGAGGAAACTGCCGAGACGTCGGGTATTAATTATAATAGTTAAAATGATTGTTACTACCCAGCTAAATCCTTATCATTTTTCTTGTTTCTCGAAGCCATATACAATTGAATTTCCTCTTAAACTATTGCTGAAGCCCTTCAGTAACATGCAATGTGTGCTTTAATGAGCAATTCAGGTGGAATGTCTATTATTGTGCTTAGCCTTGGAGAAATCATTGAATCGTTTCGGTCTAACATTCAACTGGCTGACATTATCGGTGTCCTGGAGGATGGCCTATGCATTAATGGTGTTTAATAAAAAACTCATATACTGCAAGCTCAGTTGATGTATTAAAAGTAGAAGGACTGTTAGTTAGAGAACTAAAACCTCATAGCTCTCTTCTGGTGCAAGGACGTGCAATTGAAGCTTTGGCTAGCCTCTATGGCAATGTTTATCTCTCCATAGATTTGCTACACACTGAAGCAAAAAGAATGTTGGTTGGGCTAGCGACTATGGCTATTTGCGAGATACAAAAAGAACTCATGCACTTATTAAGAAACCAGTGTTCTGTCCATTTAGATCTCTAACAGTCATTTAAGGGGCAAGAGGGAATTCAACTTTTAATTTCATTCCTTGGTCTATCTACTAAGCAACACAAGAGCAATACATTCCTTTTCTTTCTATTTTGTCCATAGAAGTCGATGACAGTAAATGAAGGAATTATAGCAGCAGGTGGGATACCTTCACTTGTCTAGCTACTGGAATCTAGATCTAAGAAAACAAAAGAGGATGTTGCACTTTTTCTAGGAAATTTATGTTCTCATAGTGAAGAAATTTGTGCTTGTTTTCATAGTGAAGATGTTGTTCCAACCCTCCTATGGCTCTTGAGAAATGTTGGTCCAAAGGGAAAAGAAGTTGTTGCTAAGGCATTTAAACATCTTATTAGAGATGCAGATGCTGTCACTCTCAACTAGTTGATGGCTTTACTATGGGAGATTTAAGCACATCATGAAGGAATTATCGGGGGCTATAATTATAGGTTCCACTTTCCAGATGATTTGGGCTATAGTGGTCTAATGTCACTTTTTCTCAAGTTGATAAACCTCATTGTTGTTGCACCAACTGTAGAAGTAGTAGGTTTAGCATTTTTCAGCTATGGTTTTCCTCAAGTTGGTACTTGTGTGGAAATTAGCATGCCTTAGCTTTTACTAGTCATCCTTTTTGCTTTGTATCTACACAAGATTTCCATATTTGGCCATCATATATTTCAAGTTTATGCAATTCCACTGGGCCTTGGGATCACTTGGGCATATGCTTTCCTTCTAATAAAGGCCGGAGCTTATAATTACAAAGGGTGTGATCCAAGTGTACCCATTTCAAATATTGTGTCAGAGGCTTGCAGGAAGCATGTATTTATAATGAACCAATGTCACACAGATGCTTCAAAAGCATGGAGAACAACGTCGTGGGATTGAGTTCCATATCCTTCTAATTGGGCACTCCAACCTTCCATTGGTTGACAACAATTGTAATGTGTGTTGTGTCTGTAATTGCATCCATGGATTCAATTGGTTCATATCACGCAACATCACTTTTAGTTGCATCGAAGGCACCGCCACATGGGGTTGTGAGTAGATGAATTTGTTTGGAAGGCTTGACAAGCATCTTGGTAGGACTTTGGGGTATGGGTACAGGTGCAACAACTCTCACTAAAAATGTCCATACCCTTGCTGGTACTAAGATGGGAAGTAGAAGGGTCGTGGAACTTGGTGTTGGAACTTTAATCCTCATTTTTACTTGTTGGCAAATTGGGAGCCATTTTAGCTTTGATTCCACCAGCCATGGTTGCCGCTATTCGATTTTTTATGTCGCCTATGCTTGCGGCACTAGGTTTATCAAATTTATGATATATTGAAATTGGAAGCTCAAGGAATGTATTCATTGTAGGTATCTCTCTTTTCCTTTTGCTATCAATACCTACCTACTTCCAATAATATGGAGATTCACCCAATGCAAACACATCCCTTGTTGTTAGCACAAATTACCCAAGTTTTCATCTGAATACCATCCTGAACAGGGTACTGAAGGAAACGGCTATGTTAGAAAATATTTCTGGCATGCCTAATGGTTCAATTATGTTTGAACTTTTGGTCGATATGTATAATGAATCCCATCTACTAAATATGGAATTTACATGGATGGTCTGTGTTGTTTGGTTGTCTCTCTTGGAACATTTATGTGGAAACAAGTTTTTGATGGGAAATAGAAATGCATGAGGCTCTATTGTGATTTCTCTAAAAACTAACAAATCTCATCAAAAAAATTTGGGTTGATTATGGTGTATATGCCTAACGAAGTGTAATTGAATGTTATATAAGCCTTATTATTTTTTAGGTTGTGCCTTGGTATGTTTGGTTATACTTTCACACATTTCAGGTTTTTTTTATGGACAACCAAGACCAATATGGGAAAGGGCTTAATGGAAAAAATAGTTGTAACCTCTCAGGGTTTAGAAGCAAGATTTGTTGGGTTCAGTAGATCGATTTCTTTCCTCATTTGCTGAAGTTAGTGCTGCAAATTAAAGACTAAGTTCTATTATCACTACTAGGTTGAGTTCATTCTAGTACAGGGTGACAAATCTCCTTTTCTACAGGTTGAAATATCAGTCCCTTAATTCTAATCATCAATGGCCATACTCTAACATCTTTATTAAATGTTTTAAACTGAAATATGAACCTGTTATGAATGTTTATTTATTACTAAGGAAAGGGGTGAAATTACCTTTTGAGAAAGGAGATAAGTGGCAGAACATTCCAAATTCAATTCCAAGGAATTTGAGTTAAGAAGTTCAACAAACAAACGCAAAATATTAGCTCTAGGGAACCAATTCCAAATTTCAAGGCAAGATAGTTGCAAGCAGTTCAAAATTTCTAACAGATAAATTAGAGAAATTGTTTTATTTTTAGTATATTGTTCAGGATTTTATTCCATAATTATTGTAATAGTTAGGAGAGATTTTGTCTATATGTTATTTCATTTGTAATAAACAAGGGTTTGCTTTTGATGCCAAAACCCATCACTTTTGTAAAAAAATTACTTCATATTTCCTAATTAAAGCTTTTTGGCTCTAGTTCATGATAGAAATTGTGTTTCCTGTTGTTTTTCCAGTACTTTCATACTATCTTTATGCAGATGTTCAAGATCGCATAGAAGATTCTGGGTAAGAATAGATTGAGTATCAGTCTTTCTGAAATCCTGTGAAAAATTATAATCATTTAAAGATATCAGTTTATAGGATTGCTTGTCTGAGATAGCTCCTCTACATATTTAGTAATTATTGCCTTTTTTCATTCTCTGCAATGTGTTTTGTTGGGTTGTAGAAGTTTTCTACATGTATCGAAATTTTCCTGATTGATTAAGTATTCAGTTTGACTTCTTAATTATCATGAATATCTATATATTCTTTTCTCAAATTATTTATAAATTATGTTATTCTATCAAGCTAGAAGCTAACACTTTGAGAAAGGACTTTGTAAGAGGTGCCTTTATTCATGAAAAGGGATTGGTTAATCATTAGCAACCACCCAAACTAAATCATAAATCTGGCCATTGTGCTTCATAGGTTGTTGTTCAGTGATAGTGAACAACATTAAAAAAGGAGGTCTCATAATAACTGAGGGTGTCCCCTCTGGTTTAAGGGCCAACTTGAACCTAAATATTGGTCGATTTGGTTTCTCGGCGTAGTTTTTGCAGCCAAGAATTGCCTAAGTGAAACATAACAACATTTGGCATCGTTTCCAGTGAGCAGAGTAACAAAGAAAATTTTCCCCATAGAACAATAAAAAATTATATGTATTCCTTGTTGGTGAACAAGGAGTAGATATTTGATATTGGTCACAATTATTTCAACTGGCGGCTCCACTTTGTCATATGGCGATTCCACTGTTTCGAAATGTAAACTGCCTTTACTATTGTGTTTCTACCAGGCTCATTGATAGTTGTAATCATCATTATATTTTTTTCCTCTCAACCATGATCGGAAATCTAAGATGTACATAAAGGATGCAACTTTTAAAGTTCACATGTAAGTATCTATTGCCTATGGGGTTTATGTTTCATATTGTACATATTTTTCAAATTTTCAGTATGTGGTATGTCAATAAATCCACTCCTTACTTGGTTACATTAGAAAGAAGATTACACCTAAGAGTGTAGATTTTTAGTTCAGTTAGGTAAGGGTGTGTGGGATTGAATTAGTTATTTTTGGATTTAGTGTGTAGTAGATCAATGTTTCGTGTGCAGTGTGTGCATTTTTTCAGTTTGAACTGAATATTGTTCTTAGGCGTGCTATTTATAAGCATATGAGTCATAAGTAACAAGTTTGCTCATATATGCAAAATTCTTTAATATGATACCATGGACTCCATGCCTAACAATTTCCAGCATGACGATTGTTTCATTTTAAGAAATCTGGTAGGTGGTGAGAAAGTAATTACTTTCAAGCAATGGTGCTTGAGGTTCTGGTGAATTTTTCTTTATTGTTTATATTCTTTCTGTTGGGAATAGTCAACAATGAACAAAGGATGTGTTAAGGTAATACGTTACAGTGGTTAGATTATAAGTTGAAAGTTATAGTTAAGGATTGTAATGTTTCAGTTGAGAATATTAGTTTGATTACATCAGATTGCAGCTCCAAGTCACAGGTTTATGATATGACTCCATTCCCAACACTTAAGACAACTGGTCTACTAGTTCTCTGCATCCAACAGGGGGAGGTAGTCCTGAATTGGATTCGATGTTGTAACTTTTTCCGACCACCAGAAAATTACAAATTTTTAAATTTTACCCAGTTTATTTTAACTAGGATCAAAGACTATTTCACCTCGAACAACCTCCAAGATGGAATCAACTCTGAACTTTCCAAAATTATTGGGCAATGTATAGTTTAATGACTGATGGGCATGGGATGGCTGAGACCTATAGCCTCCCTGCACATCTGAAAACTTTCCTCTCGCCACAAGATTTCCTCCCATCCTCGGAAACCAACAACATAACCCACTAACCGAGCAAGCAACACATATACTCATAATGACCTCTATAACGTTTTCCTCTCATGCTTCAACTAAATTGTCCTTTATACACCTCATCATATTGATTTCCACATGTGGGAGGGATTTAATCTTAGGGGGGATATGTGTGTTTGTGTGTGTGTGCAAAATATCAGGAGGGATAACCACCCCTGAATCCTCGTAAGTATCAAGGGTGTTCCCTCTCAATACATATATGTATATGTGCACAAATAAGCTTTGGAGGGATTCACTATGTACCACTGCCACTCCCCATCTATATATATATACACGATATAATTCTCGTCTCACCCTAATGTGAATGCTTCACAACAAGGCCATGTAAAGGGAGTAACCTGGGGTGAGGGACATCAACATGACATCATGGTGATATGACATCAATGTGACATCGAGATGATGTCATCTTGATACCTTAGGGATGGCATATGTCTCACAAGTTACAAAAGGAGCTAAGAAAGAGAGTTGGGCAACAATGAAAATTGGTGAATAATTCTTGGACCTCAATCCTTAGGACCCCTTGGTGTGGCGAGGTTAGTGGTGAGCAAGAGCTAAGATAAATAGGGACTAGGAGGCAAAGTTGTTTTCGATCTATTCACGTGAAAATGGAGGCCATCTCATCTTAGGGGCTTTGGTGAAGTGGAAGCTATGATGTAGGCCCTAATACATAGTAACACATCTATAATGGCGAAATGGTGGCATGAGAAGTTAAGGTGTTAGTCCCATGGGCCCTAGATATAGGTCATGTGGCTTGTGCCATGGTAGCATGTTATGGGTAAGATGTGATGAAGTGGTACCAATGGTGATGTGGAACCTAGGTGGGATGCCACATGGTGTATGTCAATGGCGATATTGGACCAAAAATTAGTGGGACATGGAAAACTTAGAGAGGGACACTTGGATGTCATGATGCCAGAGTAATGTCTCCTCGGGGTGACATCATTTTGAGACCTCAAGGAGGAAGAGAGGTGCATCAAGGGAAATGATCAAGATTGATAGAGCTATTATTGACAAGTTGAGATTGATAGGAAGTCTCCATGGAAATTAACAAAGATTTTTATATCTCGCGACCTCAGGGTTCCTCGTTATGGAAATGGTGGAAGCAATCAACATTAGCTAAACTGAAAGAGAGGAGTTCCCATCTGTTAATAAATGCTAACAAGTTCATCTCACCCCAAGATTGGTTAGGCCAAGAGACATGAATTCCACTTGATAGGTTGGAATTCCAAAGTCATACATGTATTTAAGAATTTGTTTTAATAAAAAAATGGTCTATTTTCTAATCTTATTTAGAAATTTTATGTTTAATTGGTTTTACGCATGATTGTTGTATTTAACAGTTTGTTTGAATGAAAATAAAGTATTTGTTTTTAAGATTATTAATTTATGTTTAACTGATTTGATGCATAATCCTTGTTTATCTCAACAATAATTTTTACTAAAGATTTTTTTTTCGAAAAATAAAGTGTTTTCAATTTTATATTTAATATTAAAAAATTTGTTTATTTAGTTGATCCTTTTTTAATTCTCTTATCTACCTACAAAATTGACACGAGTTCTTCAATAAAGTGAACCTGCATTGTGTTTTTATTTTATTGAAATGAACTTGAGAAATGTGTAATTTCATTATAATTTTTTTTTGGGGTCGGCTAAAATGTAGGATTTATTTAGTTATTAAAATTATAATTCATTATGATTTCAATTAAGATGTTGATATTTGTAAAGTAAACTTTGAATATTAAGATATATAATCTATTAAATAAAAAAAAACATTTTAAACTAAAAAATAGCAATGTCTTACACATTTGTTAAATGTAGTTTTTTTCCTATTAATCTTTATCAAGGAATAATTATGGAAGAATATACTGTATTTTAATAAATTTTTTTATATTTTTAAATAATATTTTTTAATTAAATATTTGTTATATAAATTTATTGGTAAAAGGAGAAAGCTAAAAATAAAAAATGTTATATAAATATTATTATCTTACTTTACACACAATCGAATTTCATTTAATTCATATATTATAAAATTATTTGAAATTTGTAAAATCATATAAAATTATATATTATAAAAATTATTGGATATTGTAAAATTATATAAATTTACATATTAGGATTTAAAATAATGGGTGAATTTTTAGCAATGAGTGTTATAACAATGCAGTGATTCATTTTTTTTTGTTGGCAAGGATTGCTATAACATTGTGTCTATTTAGTCAACCATTGTTTTGACTAATACCCAAAAGCATTTTAATTGGTGACTTTTACAAAAAGAGTGTTTTAACAATACATCTATTCACTATCAATTTAAAGTGTTGAGGACTTTAAGAAAGGAAGACATGAGGTGGGATATGATTCATTTATGTGTGCATGAGTCACAAAATCATTTAACATATTCTCTAGAGGCAACCATAAATTAGACTACTAATGCTTCCATGATTTAAGATTAATTCTTTATAGAAATTAAACTTGCCCAATAGTGAAACATCCACAGTGAAACATCCACGATTTAATCAAACCCTTCATAGAAGTCAAAATACTTACTATTAACCTACTTATATTCTCCTAGTTATACATATTAAATAATGCAACTCTATTAGGAAAATCATATACTCAACAAAATAAGCTTCTTGTTGGAAGATAATTCTTCCATGTATAATTTAGAATTAGTTGTAGATTGATAGGTGGATGTTGAGAGAATGACTCAACCTCCCTATCTATATTTGGAATTGGTTGGATCTCACAAGCACCATGAATATGTGTTGTATCTGTGTGATTTAAAAAATATAATAATAAAATTGTTCCTTTGTCTGTGTACCTTTGTTTTTAAACATGCTATTGGAGCCTTTATGTGCTTGACTCCCTCCGGGGAGGGCCTATAGAGATGAAAAATATTTTAGGTTTTGTTTTATGTAAATAGCTCAATGTAGGTGTGTTGTTGTGTGAGTGTTATTAGTTTGTTGTTGTGTTTGTATTCTCGTTGTTTTTTTGTGTGATTCTCTCCAATCTGACTCCAGTCCACGATGGCGGATAGGAACACTATATCATAGCTTACCCACTAAAATCGAATATTTCCAGCTAGAGGTCCTCTGGATCTGTCAGGAAAAACCAACTACCAATTTATGAGGAACAACATTTGTTCTGAGCGTATATGTTGCATGTTTTCCATCGTCTATGTATCGGTGAGTGTAAAGAAGCCACCAAGTTCTGTGCATAAATCTGATGGCCCATTCAAGTCAATAGTTTTTCATGGATGGTTGCGAGGGCTCGAGCCGAATACGATAACCTCATAAATTTGTTGATGATCGGTGACAATGGTGTCAGTAAAAGTTTCCTCTTGTTGCATTTTGTTGATGACTCCTTTACCACAAGTTTCATAACTACAATTGGTTTGTGCGTGTGGAATATACGGTAAGGTGTGTTGGAATTCAAGATGAAGCATAAGTGTGCTTTACAACTGAGGAAAGTGAATTGGGCTTTGAATTTGTGTGAGTTCAGGCTTAATTGCATAAAAAACATGATTGTGTAATCTTTTACTGTGTTTTATGTGTTTGTGTGAGTTCAGGCTTAATTGCATAAAAAACATGATTGTGTAATCTTTTACTGTGTTTTATGTGTTTGTTCTAGTGCTGAAAATATTATTACAATATGCATTTACGTTGATGGCTTGGAGCATGTTTTTGCATATTTTCATTTATTACCATTTGGAGTTTGTTTTAAACAGGCTCATCCATCTTAAATAATTTTATCTTTTGGAAAAAAAAGGCAGGAGTCAAATTGAGAAGGAATTGAGAGTTAGGCTCATACTTTAGATATTTATTCTACTAGTCGATGAAGTCAAGTTTATAGCCAAAATTGTTCTTTCTCTTCAAGGATAAATTGATGTGGTTGAATTGTAAAGTTTGGACCAGTTAACGAATTGACATATGGAGAAGTTTGTATCGATATGTTTTTCTATTTTTTGTAAGTTATATTTGGTGCATAATCAATCATTGTAGAGTATAACATAATTTAAATCGATGGTTCTAGGCCCTTGGAAACCCGTGAATATATCACTAGTTTAATTATGTTTACATACTATTATAGTGTGTTGTTATCGGTGATCGAAAACCCCTGAACAACAACTACAGGTTACAAAATGAGATCCATGTGTGTGAAGCAGGTCAAGTTGTTATATCATCTTGTCTTCAGACCATTTACCTAACAACTAATGGATAACTGAAAGAGAAATATCCGACATATGGTGATTGGTCCATAGGATGGTTCATCACTTGAAAACTCTTATCGCAGAAGCCCCGAGGAGTCGAGTCATCAATATTGTTGATCTTGCAAAGTTCATCATCGATGGTCAGAAGAAGGTGTACTTTGAATGAGTTGTAAGGTAAGCTTGAAGATGTGGAGAAAGAAAAGGCAGAGTCTAGATGACTACACAACAGGTAGAGTCACTGATGAAGACCAGTGAGACAAATATTATTTTTATGGTTATAATATGTATTGTAATTGCGTGTGTAAGAATTAAGGGGTCGTGTTGGAAGATAAATCTTCCATGTATAATTTAGAATTAGTTTCAGATTTGTAGGTGGATGTTGAGAGAATATCTTAACCTCCCCATTTATATTTGGAATTAGTTGGATCTCACAAGCACCATAAATATGTGTTGTATCCGTGTGATTTAGAAAAGATAATAATAAAATTGTTCCTCTGTGTGTGTACCTATTTTTTGAACACTTATCTCCGTAAATCCCTTGAACGTCGAGCTGCAATTTGTTTAGAATTTTTTTAAATACATGCTTATAATGGAATAGGAGACTTAAAATGTAATGGGATAGAAAATTTAAAATATAATAGGTAAATACTTCATATAAGAAACCAAACTTACAAAGTAAGTTTTAGAAACATGGTTATCTCTATAAAATATGTCATCCATGAAAATAAATCATGAGGTGGTATTATGGTTAAGCAGTAGGCTCTCAATAAAAATTAAAAACTTTCACGTTTACAAAGTCAACGCTTATACAGGATGCACTACACATTATATAGTTTATATTTATATAGCCTCATAAACTATATAAAAGCTTACAACAAAACAAGTAAATCAAGTTCAACTAAAACAACGACCGTGAAGCAGGTTCGAAAACTAGATTTTTTTCTATTAATTTGGAAATGAGAACTATTGACACATCCAAATGTGCGCTCTTCAATGAAGGCTTGAGTGAAAGAAAGAAACAATGGATCAAACAAAACTACACATGGATGCAAAAATGGAATATCTACCTCAATGCTTGTCCCTCAAATAACAAGGAGCTAAAGAATTTTGTTATGAAGAAGTTTCATAAAAGGGTATGCGGAAAAGAGTTGGTAGAAAGAAGAAGTACTACATTGAGGAATTCAACCATACATGTGATCTACAACAAAAAGAGATCATTGGAGCTAGCATTCCGTGGAGGGAAAAGGTTCTTATTGCTCAATTAAGGACAAACTTGTATCAACTGCGGTGTGAAACAGGACGATAGAAAATGCCTAAATAAGCTTGGGAAGAATGGGTGTGTACATTTTTCACATCTGGGGCAATGGAATTGGGAAAAAAAATCATTTTGGAATGTGATGCATTCAAAGACATCAGAGAAAATTATGGGAATATGTTAGCATTAGTTTCTTGGCACTATCTCTTCAGCTAGGGGATTGTTGGAAGGTTGGCCAACTCATCATCAATTTGAATAAGAAAAGGATTGAATTGAAAAAGGCTAAAAATGGCGAACTAATGGTCTCATAGACTATTTTTAGTCTCATGGACCTTAAAATATCATTTCATTTAATATGACTAGATGAATTGGTATGAAGAATTGTGGGAAATAGACTAAAAGGGTATGTACATTAATCAAATATTGGGACAAACATAGGGAAACACTTGATATAATACAAAGTTAGCTAACAAATGTAGTTGGGAAATGTATGCTTAATGTGAAATTATAGTGGATGAGTGAACATGAGGGAACTTGAAGGATGTAAAAGATTATAAAATTATTGGGATCGTAAGACAACAATAAGGATATTAGCACTTGATGTACCTCAAGATCACAAAGAACTTCAAGAGGATCCATGTTGTTCTCGGTACTTGAGCATGGATATTTTTATGTTTATGCAGGTGATCAAGAAGAATCTAAAGGAAGCACACGATATGCATAAGATCTATGCATGTCGGAACACATTGTTCAAGGAATTCTAGGTTGGGGAACGAATGTACTTGCACATAAAACCAAAGAAGAGCTCCTTATAGATTGGATCATGTGCCAAGCAGGCACCATGGTTTTGTGGACCCTTCAGTATCATTGAGAGGGTTGGGCGAGTAGCCAATCGACTTGTACTGCCTCTGACAATGAAATTCCATGATGTTTTCCATGTGTCATTGCTTAAGAAGTCTTTTAAGGATGTTGATCATGTGATTGATTGGTCTGTATTACAGGTGGAACCAGATGGAGAATTAAAACCAGAGCCTTAGTGTATATTGCAAGAAAAGGTGCTCATTCTTCAGAAATGAGCAATTGAGCAAGTTAAAGTGCAGCGGAGGCACTTTGGGCTCGATGACGCTGCATGGGAGATGACATATCAGATGCAGACTATGTATCCTTGTTTGCCGGTTGAGGCAAAGAAATTTGTATATGGTGTTTCAGTATATGTTTTGATATGGTGCCTTGCTATATGTTCGATTTATGTTTTGGTGATATTTCTATATGTACATATGTATATGGATGTAAATAGCTCCATGAGCTATGTTATAAAGCTCCAATAAGTGGTATAGGTGTCATGTCATTATGATTGTCATGTTGTTATATTATTATGTTACTAGGTTATCATGTTTTTATGTTGTCATATGGGTTGGCACTCAACATGGTGATCATTGTAAATACGACATCGAGCTATGTTATAAATGTCCATGAGTAGTATGTTTTATTTTTAGTGGTTTGTTGAGGTATATGTGTGATTGAACACCGAGGACAGTGCCCCTTGAAGGGGAGGGTTCTATATCAACCCCCGTGAAAATTCGATCTAATAAGAGTTAAAAATAATAACCACGGTTGATGGGACACTTATTCCAACCTGAATATTGGGTAATACATCCTAGCGGGTGTTCATTTGGTTTTTTATGGCTAAGCAAATTGGCAAAGGCTATGGCTATGGATTTGGAAAGGCAAAATGGAATTTTTGGCACATTTATTTATGAAAAGAATGGAAATTAGGAGAAAATTAAGGTGAAAGGTCACGGGTTGCATGTGAGGAGGAAAATGAAGGAAAATAATGGAAATTGAAGAAAATAGAGGCCTCATCCATTAAAAGGCCTATGAGGATCAGTTGGGAACCTTTTGTTAGTTCATTTTTTATGCTCTCTCATTATTCTCTCTCTCTCTTTCTCTCACTCTTGGACACTTAGATTTTCCTTGGAGCACTTTGGTATTGGAGCAAGAAAGGAAAAGAAGGAAAGAGGAAGAAAAGATCAAATAGGGAAAGGTGGGATCAAGCAGCTACAGAAGGATTCATTGCAAGTATCGATTTTCATGTGTATTTTCCTTTCTAGAATTGGCATGCATGGTGTTGGATGTGGTTGTTTTCTATCATGGCCTTGGTTTTTCCCGGTGTGATAGTGTTTTCAGCCTAACCTTGCCATTTCCTAATATACTTGATGAGATAGGTTCTCATAATTCGGTTTAGCTAGATTGTCAGATGGATTCGAAGCTGAGTGGGGTGGATCTACGAAATGACAAACACATAGCTTAGTGGTCCCTGAACCAGATTGTGGATCACGGTAAAGCTACTGGCCTAGTAACCCTTGAGCTAGACTGTGGGTTGTGGTAAAGGCAGGATTGTGTGCCTCAATGGGCCTAATAATCCTTATTGGTGAATGGAGGGATATACGCTAAATCCAAGAGGTGGATTTCTCTCCGTTAGGCCTAGTAGTCCCAGGATGGGATGTATGGCAATGCTTGGAGAGTGGGTCTTAGTGTAGGGCCTAGTGATCCCTGGATCGAGCCGTTGACTATCATAAATCCTAATAAGCTAGGAGGAACTTAAATTCCTCACGGTGTACATGGAGAACTCCAGTAGCATCCATGATTGTTTGGTTCCTTTTGGTTGGTTATAACTCCCACATTCATGCTTGGAATATGGCATGGGGGTGATTGGATAAAGAGAGTTTTGGCTTAGCCAACCGACGGTCGGGTGGAACATGGTAGTCATATCTCCGGTTGGATTTTGCATTCAATAATGAGAAATTCATTCCCTTTGTTTTCATGTGTAAATGCATCGGTTTATATGTGGATTTTATGGCTGCTATATTTATGGTACTTTGGTTTTTACTATGCAGGTTATATGTATGTTTTATGACAACAACTATGTATTGCTCTCAATATGTTTTTACTTGTAAATGAATGGAAAATGTATCTATGATCTAATAGATGATAATACAAAAAAATACAAGAGGGAACAATGGTTCTTAATGATTCTCAGGTAAGTATGAGATCCCTATGCTTAATTTTGTTGTTTACACCTGTAGATCACATATTTGTTATATGTTCGACAAAATGCCTTTCATGGCTAGTAGGGGTCTCATTAAGAGATTGTTTAAATAATTTCTTCCACTTCATTTGTTCCCTATTATTTTAATGCTCTTCAGATATCATTCCATTCTGGGCAGTGACCCGCGCTTTGGGCAGGAAAAATTGGCTCAAATCCTTGGGACGCTGGCATAGAACTAGACAAATTGGTCCTTGGACATTGGGATGTAGGGCTACGAGAGTGTCTATAGGTCCCTAGATGTTGGCATGGACATAGCATGACAGCATCCAAACGGCAAGTGATCATAAGTTTCAATGGGACCTAGGGGAAAGCTTCCCGAAGTATTGGCATGGTTCTTAGGGGTCCTATAGCTAATGTGGAAGGTATTTTTGTTGTGTTTCCATTGATTCCATTTCCTTAAGGTCACATTGGAGTTAAAATCCAACCATAGTAGCCTCTTGTTGCATGTTTACCTCAGTTGGCCAGTTACTTGGGTAGATGTGGGAGGAGGGTGTTACAAAGAGAGACAAAAGAAATTAGTTTAATAAGATGGAATAAAGTAACATCCTCCTTATGAAAAAGGAGGAAGGTCGATCTAGCATCCAAGTTTGATAAACACAACTTTGTGAGAAAAACTCATATGGAGGCTAATAACCGGAGAAACTTCATGGTGGAAGGATGTTTTAGAACATAAATACATCAACACCTCACAACATGAACTTCTCATCTCCCATATTCTTAAGAGACAACTTTCCCAATTTTGGAAGTTATGCAAAACAACTTTGCCCCTTATTCAAGCCAACACTTATAGAATCCTTGGGGGAGGACAAGAAATAAAAAATTGTACTGATAGCATTATGGGTAATCCCGCTTTCTCTTCTTTATAGGACATTCAACATATCAAGTTTTGGCTTCAAAATAAAGGAATATTAAAATTAGATCAAATATCTTCCTCTAATCAACATGAAAATACATGGGATGGATGGATTCTTCCTGCAGCCCCCCATGAGCTTATCCATCAAAGGAATCCCCTCCTCCAACATCTCAAGGGAGTGACCCCTATTTATCTGAGGCAACAAGACAAAATCAAATGGAACCCAATTGGAAGAGACTATTCAAACAAATCTGGATATGGAAAACTTCATAATGGTCTTAAACAACAACCCACATGGCCCCTATAGAAATTTTTTGGAAATTTGAAAGTCTTTCCAAAATCAAAGTCTTCATATGGATAATGCTCAATAGGAAGATTCTCACAACTGACAATCTTAGAAAGTGAGGCATCCATGGCCCTTCAATCTACCTTTTTTGTTTAAAACATGAGGAAACCATTTGTCATGTTTTCATCTGACGTGATTTCTGAAACAATTGTTGGAAAGCATTAGTAAGTCCCCTCCAAGTCCAAGTAAATTGCATTCTTAGCATAAATGAATTCTTTGTCAACTAGAATCCTAGTTATCCTTATTCCTTCAAAAGAAAAATCATGCCCAAACGCTTATGGACTTGCCTTTCGACCTTTCTATGTTGGAAGCTCTAGTTAGCAAGGAACAAATATATAATTAAAAAAAATGGTTGAAACTAGGAAAGTCTTGACCAAAACATGGAGTCTTTCCATGGAAACCATTTTTGCAAAAGGTAATAATAAAATAGATATCAAGTTATTACAAAATGAAGAGAGACATTGGTTCAACTTTGTCTTGGATAGATCACCTCCCACAGTCTATTTATCCTTGAGAAATATTCTCAGTTCAGTTAATTGGAAGTTGTGTCAAAAAGATCAGGCTTTCAGGGATTGGATAAAAGAAATTAGGTGGCCCTGCCTCTTCTTTGATGGTGCCTCTAAATCAAATCCCAGTTGAGCTGGCGCTAGTGGTTTCATTATCAATCAATTAGGATCTGAATTAGTGTCATTCGAGTGGGGGTTAGGGAGTGAATCTAACAACATGGCTGAGGCCTATGGCTTTATTTTGGGTGCTCAAATTCTCTATGAGCATATTTTCAAAAACCCGATAGTGATTAGAGATTCAACCATCTTCATTCATCAAATGGTCAAAAATTCCATTCCCAAAAATGTTAACCTTGGGAAAATAGTCTCTCGAATCGAAGATCAAATGTGGAATTTAGGAGAGGCACCCTATTATCACGTCTTAAGATAAAATAATGGCAGGGCAGATGGATTAACAAACAATGCATGTTGGAGACCCCAAGGAGAGGCCAAGATCAACGATGATATTTTCGTCAAGTATATTCCCTGATTTCATACTTGATCACATGCAGGAAAGGAATCGAGTAATATTCAGTTCTAAAAATCGTCCTTTCCACTCAAGCGACAGAGCCTTCAGAAATCCCCATCATATATTTATCGGTCAAAGCTACAATTTCCAAGTGGATATTATCTTCTTGAAATATTCTCCTCTGCAATTTTTTCAAACATAAATTTTCACCTGACACTTCATAGATTTCTTGTGACTATGCCCTACTCTATCCCTTCCATAAATTCCCCTCACAGCTCCCCTTTGAGCCCCATTCTCTTCTTTAGTGCACAACTTCCCTCTAACCCTCTTTCCTTATCTACTGTTTCGTTCCCTCTGCCCTATGGTGCCTCTTATATCTATTGTGGTCCTTCCTTCAGTGGCTACATTGTGATCTTCCTTCTCGCTCTGCAACCCATCTTCTCTCAGCGTCATCATATTCTCCTAATATCTCAGATCACCCCTCTGCCCTCTCCTCTCTTTGCCCAATGCCTTTGAATCACTATTTTACTCATTGTAACTCCCTCAAAGAAGAAACGGAACAGGTCAAATATCTGCATAATCAGTGGAAGGACTGTTGCTCCTCAGAGCTAGGGTTCTTATACCATCAATGAACCAAAGTCAAGAATATTGACAACAAGATTTGCCAATGTTGCATCCATATTAAACAAGCACTATATTCTTTGCGAGACATGGTTGAAAATAAATTTGTTGACAACTCAAGCTCGAATGGTCGAAGCAGCGTACATCCACATAAGGAGGAAAAACCCGTCAATTAAGAGCAAAAGGAGCAGATAGACCCAACTTCGCCCTAGACTCCATGAGAACTTTCACAATCAAAATGACTGTTTTTCTCTCTAGTGTTTTGTCTCTCTTGATAGTGAACAATGAACAATAAATATTTTCTTCTATTGCAACAATATATTAGAGTTTACAAGTTAAATGTAGTAGGTAAAACAAGTGTTTTTTAGTTTCATGTAAAAGTAAGAAAACATAGATCTAGGAGTTTTGCTCTGGTTACCATCTTGATTTGGTTAAAAGCATTGTACCAAGGCGCTAGCCCCTCTCTCTCTTTTTTGAATGAATATATCGTAATCGACTCTATTAAAAATAAAAATAAAAAGTAAAGTTCCATTTTAACTTGGAGATGTATGATGGTTAAATGGAAATCTTACAAAGGCATACATACTCTACCCCCCTCTGTTTGAACCTGTGACCTCTTAGGAGGAAAGACATGCTCTTAACCATTAGGCACACTCAAGCTGTTATAAATGTTGATTGTTTAATATAAATTTGAGATTTTTTTTTTTGAATTTGATGATACAAATTTTGGAGATATTGTGAATTTTTGTCTTTGAAAATGTGTTTTTGAATATATAAATAGATTCATTCTCTTGAAAAATCTATAGGGTATTAAGATTGTCTAGACTTCACAACTTAAACTTGTGATTCCAACAAATCCCTCTCAAATTTCAAGCAAAGTTTAATAAATCTCTAGAAAAAAGCTAACAAATCCCTACCAAATTTCAAACAAAATTGGCCAAAATATAACCAAAATTTAGGCTATAGTTAAAATAAAAATAAAAAAAAGTAAAATATTGAAATTATAGAGACTACATTACTCGAACTTATACTTCCAACAAATTTTTACCAAAGTTGATTAAATTTTTAATATTAAGGGCAATGTATAAATTAAAAGCACTCATTATGCATCCAAAACACTTACCGTTTAATCTCCCATTTTTGCACAGATTAAAAAAAATAATTAAAACTACTAATTATAACATTTTAATATAATATATATATATTATATTTATTTATTATAATATAAAGTAAACATATTATATATATTATATATATATAAGTTTAAACATATATTATATGAATTAACTAATATTATAATTTTACATTTATCTAATTTTACATTCAGCTCATTTCATCAATTTTTTTTAGACTAATACCCAAGAGGATTAGAATTGACGATCTTTAAAGGAGTGTCCTAACAATCTACCTATTCAGTGTCTTTAAAGGAGTGTCGTAACAATCTACCTATTCAGTATCAATTCATAGTTTTGAGGACTTTAAGAAAAGAAGACATGAGGTGAGATTTCATCCATTTGTGTGTGCATGAATCAAAAAACCATTTAATAAGGTGAAAATAAATTAAACTATAAATACTTCCATAATTTAAAGTTAAATCTTCATAAAAATTAAACTTGAGAAATAATAAAACATCTACCATCTGATTACACCCCTTTAAACTAAACGTCAAAATACTTACAATTAACTTATTTATATTTTCCTAATTATACATGATATTAAATTATACAACTCTATTAAATTATGCAACTCATTTAGGAGAAACTAAATACTTGCATTTCTTAAAAATCAATTTTTAAAAATCTTAAAACTCAATCTGAGCTAAATAAAGTTTATCTATGCAAATCCCTTGAAAGTCGAGCTTTAATTTGTTTCAAAGGTTTATAATGATGTACATATAATGTGAAAAAACTTAAAAGGCAATAAATAAATACTTTATATTCTTATAATGATACAGAGAAATTGAGACGTAATCAATATATACTTCATATAAGAAACAAAATTTTAGAGACAAGGCTACCTCTATAAAATATGCCATACATGAAAATAAATGAGAAGGTGGTATTATTATTAAGCAATATACTAAGATAAAAAAGTAAAAACCGTCACGTTTACGAAGCAGGTGCTATGTAGGTGATACACTGGAAGAGTACACCACGCGTGGCATTGTATAGTTCATATTTATATAGCGTCATAAACTATAAAAAACCCGCAACAAAACAAGTTGCTGAGATTAATGCTGTAAATAAAAAATATTCAATTTCGTTATCAATCAAATATTTAATAAAATTAATATGATATATACTTAAAAATATAATAATAAAAATTATTTTAATTTAAGTGAAAAAATAGATGTAAATATTTTAATATAAATGAAGTATATATTTATATTATTTAAAAAATATTATATATCACAGAAAACATTTATTCGGTTCATATATACTTCTTTTAGCATTCAACAATACATTTTAAACAATGAAAAATAACATATTGTATTTTGCACTTTAAAAAAAATTTACACATGAAGAAATTTGATCCCTCTAAACTCATATTAGATGCATACTTAAAATAGATTTATACTAATTCAAAATATTTAATTTCGAATTAAAATTATTCAAAATCTTTAATCTCAAATTAGATTTAAAAAATATAAAAAACATTGGTAAGCACTTTGGCCTAGACCTTGTCATAGTGGTAACAATCAGCACATCAAATTCGGTATGTAGCCTTGAAGATAAAAAAACAAATTCACTTTGGCCTAGACCTTGTCATAGTGGTAACAATTTGAACATCAAATTCGGTATGTAGCCCAAAAGATAAAGAAACAAATTCGATACTCAACCTAAAAGATAGAGCATTATCTCCATGCGTCACATTAGTTGGCGCAACTAGTGATAAGTCAAAACATACATATGTTACCATGTGTTTGTTTAATTTAATGTAAATATTTTCAATTTTGATGTGAAACTGACACCATGTTTGTGTTACATAAGATGTCCTTTCAAATAAAGGGTTGGTGCTCACACCAAAATTTAAACATGTTTATGGATTTTTTAATATGTGCTTTTAAAAAGAAGAATGCAAATGTGTTCTGGTTAGGTATGGATGTGTTGGGTATTTTTTTCCAATGACTTTTTACTAGTCTAGAACTTGGGAGACCATTGTTGTGGTTGAGGAAAGTGATAAAGGCTATGGGACAATTCAATGTAAGATTTAGGATAGACGAGATCAAAATTTAGGGGTATGGGACATGTTAATGTGAGGCTCACATTTAGGATAGAGAGGATCAAAACTTAGGGATATATAGATAGAAGTAGTCTAGGGGTAGGAATAGGGCTTTAATGAAGAGGGGATGGTGAAGGAATAAGGCCCTAGGTAGAAGAGATAGTGAAGAAATAAGGCCTTGGGATAATGAAGGAATATGACTACTTTTCATTCTTTAAATACATGAGAATATCATCCAAAAATATTTCGACAAAGTGGTCCAGATGTTTCATGAACAAGCATATTGTTTGGACTCCATAGTTAGCGAAGCGCCTTGAAGAATCAAAAAACAAGATCGTGAAGGTTGTCGATTATTGGATCGCTAGTATTTTGGGTGGATTCGTTACTAAGTTCACGATTGATACATCTTCTAGTTATAGCGAAGTTGAACGCCTGCTTTTCAAAGGAACAAGAGGCAACTATCTAAAGTCTCTGAAAACTTGGATTAAAATGTTATTGTTTGACAAATAGGTTATGCCATTAAATTGATGTTTAGACAAGACTCGATAGGAGCTACACAAAGTGGGAGACCATTGAGAAGAGATCTAGATTCAAGTGTTGAGTACTGTCTTTTGTTTGGAGCATCTAAGAGCGATGAATAAAGTAATAGTTTGAAGACACCCCAACGTGTGCTGCAGAAGATAGATAAGCGTATTGCAGGAATACGGCATCCATCCACTCCACCTCTGTTGTCACCTCCACCTAACGCACCTACACCCCCACCTCCACCTCCACCTCTGTTATTCAATATGGAAAATCCTATGAAGATGCCTATATTGAAGGGTCTGGGGATTGAAGATCCTAAACAATTATGGTTTGTAGTAGATGTTGTGTGGAAGTCACAACATATAACAAATGATGACCTGAAGAAAGCACAGTTGGTCACAACATTGCAAGATAGGGCACTGAGGTGGTATATCAAGTACAACATGACTCATCCATTTGCATCATTAAAGGGCACAAAATATGCGTTGAATAGTGAATTCAGAAAGCCTAAGTCTCAAGCCTAATTTGTGACTGAGGTCAAAGAAATTAAGTAGAATATGAATGAATCTAGGTGGGGTTTTGATCAAAGGTTGAAATGTCTGCTACAACATGCTAATCTGCAGATCTCGGATGAGCAACATAAGGATTGGTATATTTCTTTGCTATTACCTCATTTGAGATTAACATTGTCATATCATAAGGTTGGATCGCAAGCCGAAGCACTGGAAATTGCTATGAAATTGGAGGCCTCACCTATTCAGCATATGAATCTAGGAGTGCAACAGATTCAGTCACAATTGGCTAGCCTGCATATGGAGTTGTAGGATCTCAAAAAGGGGAAAGAGGACCAAAACGACACCTGCACAAAAGTGTGGTGCTTAAAGTACAAAGGCCATGGTCATGACAAGGATCATTTCCCAGCATATCAAAACTATCTAATTGGGGGAGGTCTAACCCCCTGAAGCCATAAGATACCGTTGGGACGAGTATCGGTGTAGTACCATGGTGTGCTATCTTCTAGATAATAGGAAAACATTCAATAAACAATTACGATTTGTTGCAGAATTTTGTACAGACTCCCTACCAACTGTTCTGTAATTCTTTATAAGTTGGTAGGTCATGATGAGTGCAATTTCCAAAGCTATGAGTTAATGATGGACATAACATCAACATAGAGAGTACACGTTGAGACGCATCCTCAGCAAGATCAAGGCGCAACTGCAATGCATGGAGGATTCTAGGGACGAGGAAGAGGATGAGGAGGAGGAGCTGGAGGAGGTCACGAACAAATTATATGTTACAATTGTGGGGAACTAGGTCACTTTGCGTGAGATTGTTAGAACCCCACACACCCCTCTTGTCAATATTGTCAACAGTTTAACCACATTATAGCATATTGTCCTGTCCTCATCGCAAAGATGCAAAAGAAGAAGAACCATCAATCCACTCAGAACATCCAAATGATGAGATCAAAACCACGTGAGGATGGGCCCAATGTTAATATAGTTACATGAAGTGGTATAGCTACCGAGGAGGATAAAGTCATAGGAAAAGAAACTAGAAAAAACATATGGGTGTGTAAGGCTGCTGACAAAGATGTTGGCTTTTATTTGCATAAGGCAAAGGAAAATTTTATGGTGGCGAAAAAGAGATTTGTGGATTCAGGAGATTCCACATCAAAGACTTAGAATGCATGAATGAAGAAGCTTGAAGAGCTCATTGGTGTGTAGGAAATGGATCCTTCAATGTTGACATCCTTCTTACAGACCTGCATGAAGTTCCAAAGGGACCAAAAAGAAGTAGAGGGACTGCAAGAGTTGATAGACAACTGCGTTGGTAAGCGTAAGCCACTTACTGAACAATGAATAGTGCATAAAGTATACAAAGGTGAGAAAATAATTGGTTGAGAGATGAGATTGAGTACACAAGTCAGGGATTTTGAAATTGACTAGGAAATCCTTGATCTGGGATTCAATGCAAATGTTTTGCCTAAACATACCTAGGAGATAATGGGAAATTCGGCACTACAGTGGTCCCCAATTCAGTTGTGAATGACGAACCAACAAACTATTATTCCTATGGGGCACTTAAATGGAGTAACTATAGACATTTAAGGGGAGCACGCTATAGCTAATTTTGAGGTAATCAAGATAGTGGATGATAGCAATCCCTACCCAGTTCTACTTCGAATTGATTGGGTGTTTGATATGAATGTGGTCATGAACTTGAAGAAGAGAAGCATGAAGTTTGAGAAGAAGGAACTAAAATTCATTATTCCATTGGATCTGGTTGAGGTTACGCGATATATTGAACCAGTTTGGGATTGCTATGAGGAGGATGATATTGAACAGATCTATAAGCTTACCACACATATAAGGAATGGATCAACCCTACAGCGGATGGGTGAATTACTTGGGAAAAGGAAAACTCTTATAACTCAGATTGAGATGAGGAGCTTGAGCATTGGCAGAATAGATTGCATGAGTTGTAAACGTTGCGATGCAACATGCTTACTTAATCACTATGGTGTATATCGAATGAGGTACACAAATTCCGATATTATGATGCCTTATAATATGTAAATTTATTTCTTGATAACTTTGAAAGAGATGTACTGAAGGAAAATTGGTTCTAGGCATTGGACATCGTGTTAAGAGCTATGCCTGCCAGATGGTTGAGTACAAATAATAAAAGTTTTGCAGACCGGAAGGAGTACTAAAGGATGATGAAGTTGTTGTTTGGATACGCCAATACTCACCTTACTAAAAAATATATATGGAAGGATGACCTGCGCCAGCATCTGGCTCATTGGACGAAATCATGGGGGCAGGAACCACAACCTGAATGGGTGCACATATTCTTCCACACTTTGGATATTATTCCGATGAAATGGTATCTAGAAACAGAGCTGTGACACTGAACCATGGAGTGGGATGTCATGAAAGAGTGATTTTTGTTAACTTTTAGTTTTTAGGATGGATTCAAATGTATCAGTGATGAAGCATTATAGGTAATCAAGGCTGTGATATTTAGGACGTTGAAAGGACCCATCCCGTGGGTACAACCAAACTAGAGTTCGTAGATGCACCATGCTTTGGAGTGCTACAATGTGACCACAGAAGAAGGCAACGATGATCCCAGGAATATCAGTATCCTTGAGTCAGAAGGACAATGTGAAGTTGTTAGGCCTAAGGCAGAAGTTCCTGACATCTCAAAACCATTGAAAACCAAGCAAGTGAACATTGGTTCGGAAGCATAGCCGACGTTCATGAATATAGGTGATTACTGGGATGAGGATACAGTTGACAAAGTCGCGGAGCTATTACAGGAATATCAGGACTTATTTCCAATGAGGTTTCTCTTATTTGAAGGGGATAGTAGGTGATCCCAGTGTTATGAAGATTAATCTGAAACCAGATGTGAATCCGGTAAAACAACGCCCATACCAATTGAATCCTAAGTACAAAGAAAATGTGCACGAAGAACTGGATAAGATGCTTGCAGCAGGGATTATTGAGACTGTAGAAGAATCAGACTAGGTTAGTCCTATGGTGGTTTGGGAGAAGAAGAAAAAGGGAGAAATCCAAATCTACATAGATCTAAGGAAGTTGAATGATGCTTGTGTACATGATCCATTTCATAGGTTTTTCACAAATGAAGTATTGGAGAACGTTGGTGATCAAGAAGCCTACTTTTTTACAAATGAGTTCTCAGGATATCACCAAATCAAGATTGTGACAGAAGATCGGAGTAAGGCTACCCTCCCCACAGAATGGGGCTATTTTCAGTATACAATTATGCTCTTTGGACTTAAGAATGCCCCTGCAATCTTTTCTAGAGTGGTAGTCACATCCTTTAAAGAATTTATTCATAAGTTTTTGGAGGTTTAATTTGATGATTGGACAATGTTTGGGTTAGTGAAAAATCATGTTGCAAGTCTTCGCCTAATCCTGGATACTTGTAGGAAGTATCGTATATCCCTTAATTAGAACAAGTTAATATTTTGCATAACATATGTGATAATTTTGGGCCATGTTGTTTGTAAGAAAGGGTTGATGGTGGACCCTACTAAAATTAAATTAATTATCAATTTGTAGCCTCCTAGTAATGTAAAATATTTTTAAACAACATTGGGCCATACAGGATACTATAGGAAGTTCATCAAGGCAAATGTGCAGATCACTATGCCCATGGAAAAATTATTGAAGAAAGACGCGACGTTTTGCTGGGATGATGATTGCCAAAAAATCTTAGATGTGTTGAAGGAAAAAATGGTTACAAGACCTATTCTACTGTTCCCTGATTGGAAGAAATAATTCTATGTACATGTAGGTGCATCCTGCATAACATTAGGAACAATGTTAACCCAACCATGCGAAGGAGATATCGACCATCTGATTGCATTTGCTAGTAGAAAGTTGTCTAAGGAAGAGAAGAATTATTCAACCATAGAGTGCAAAGGATTGGCGATGGTATATGCACTCCAGAAGTTCAGGCATTATTTGTTGGGTGCACACTTCAAAAGGTGCATAGATGATTCAACTTCGAAGTACCTGGTCAACAAGCCTTTGTTGGGGTGGGGGGGGGGGGGGTTGTAGATGGTTACTGCTATTTCAAGAGTACAACCTTGAAGTAATTGTGAAGCCGGGGAAATTAAATGTTGGACCGAATCACCTCTCATGGATTGAGAATGGTGACAAGCCTACAAGTCTTGATGAAGGATTGCCTGATGTGCATCTTTTTGATGCACGTGTTGTAGATGAATACTTTGTAGATATAATCTGATTCCTGTCTCCAAGTACAAATCCTGAGGGATCTACGATGCATCAGAAGAAATAATTGGTGGTCAGGGTAGCAAATTTTTCTGTCATCGTAGGGCACTTGTATAAAATGGGGGTGAATGAAGTTCCACGTAGGTATGTACTGATGAGCCTCATCACTGGGTAATTATATGGGCCTTAATTCACCTCCTATCTTAGTTAAACCAACTATTCTCACAACTTATTGCATAGTTTTGATTATATTTTGTTTATGAGAATATTTTGCTTTGTGGTCTAATGTGTATTTAATGCAGGATTAAAGGATAAAAGCAAGGAATTTTGGCAAAGACCTTGGTAAAAAATTGAATGGGACAAGGGAGAGGAATTATAGGAGGTAAATCCTCCTCATTTACTACCCCTCCATTCGAATATTCCTCCATCAGCTTGGAATGCAAACAACCAAATCATGAGGACTCGAAGGCAGTCGAGCAAGTGAAAGACAAAGCACCAGTTTATCTTGAGTTTGGGAGCCAGGCCTCCCTAATTTTAAGGAAGTTCTTCGAGACTTCAGATTTATAATTAAAGAGGCCTAGGACCTCAGTAGCATTTGGATTTTCGATTGTAAACCTCTACTCTATTTTCAAGCTGCAAGACTTGTGACAATTTTTGATGTAATACATTGTTTTGATAATAAGAATGAGGCCACATGGTAAGTTTGTTAGGCCCCTAAAATTCATCCTAAACATGATATAACCCCTCACCTTGTCCATTATCATCATCCCTGCAGTCACCATCCAAAACAAAAAGAGATTAGTTTCTGCCAGTTATGAAGAAAAAAGAATGAAAAACAGAGAAGAGTAAGAGCATTACCTAAATATCCCTTGCCCCACACACACTACTACTCCCTCTATCCATTCATTACACCATCCTCACAGCCCTAGCTAGCAACATGATTAATAAATTCTAACATAGAAGCAGCTACAGGACATCCTGTAGGAAATCCTATAGCAGCCTATCCCACAAAATGTCAATCATCTACTACAAGTCTTCACTAAGATGATCCAAGAGCTCCACAACAACAACAACATCATATCTTCAGTCATAGACACCTACAAAAGCCAAGAAACCATCAACAGATAATAAGAGAAGGAAGAAGAATGACCATGCTACAAATAACCAATGTAGCACCTCTGATCTTCGACAACTGCAGCTTGGCATCAAAACCACAGGTAAGTATCCCTCTCACTCACTCATATGCGTCATGTGATCAAAGTTGTAAGGGTTATGATATAGTTGGTTTGTAAGTGAAAAGGTGGCCAGTTAACTTGGCCACCTTCGTTCAGTAATCACATGCAAGACCGAGTGTCCTCTCACACGTGACTGCAGTCAACTCAAAGATAGAATAGTAGTAGGACAAGAAGTGGTTAACTACAGATCTACGAGGTGGGAGTTGATTACGAGGAGTGGAAATGATGAGGTGGTAGTGGGGACCAACAGTCCAAAAATGGCAATGTACCTCTACTACCAGCACACCACCTCACCTTGAAACACCATAAAGGGAAATAAAACATTGTTTGCATGCATTCATTCATTCCACATCCTCCAAACTTCCTCACTCAAGTCTCTCTCATAACTCTGGCCACCCATCGAAAGCAAGGATCCATCATTTTGCAAGAGAATTTCTATAGGATCATGCACAGGAATTTCTACAGGAGCAGTCTACAGGATACACAGAGGCAGTCTACAGGATAGGCAGAGAAGAGTTGAAGAGCGGATATCATAGGAATTGTCCAATGCCGCTATTCTAAGGAGGTAGGATCTAAAAATCCATCCCCATTTACAAGAAAATGAACTAGAAATGCTCTAAAATATAATGAATTTATCAACTACGGGAGGTGAACTACATACATAGTAAACTCTGTTTTCCTCCTAAATTTTAAAATTGTTGTGACAAACCTCTCATTTTCTCCTCAAACCTCACAAGCAAGATGACAGAAGGGTTTAATAGGAGAGAACTGACAAACAATGTGAGGATACAACAACACCCCCAAGTGCTTGAAATCTTTACAAGACACAACTGGATGGGGTTTTTCGAAAAATTCACAGGGTATGATGATGAGGTGGCTGAAGAATTTGATCATACCCTCACCCCACATAGTAGAATCCATGCCATTGTTATAGTTAGAAGGCTCACTGTAGATCTCACCCCAAAGCTCATTAGTAGGGTCACAACAAGTCCCCTAGGAAATCCCTAGAGAAAATAAGACAAAGCAGATAGTCAGGTGGAAAAAAGGAAATTCTTCTTAGAAGGTGAAGAACCCATAGAGGATAAAAATGGAGTAAGGAGGGATATTCTTCCATACCCATGGAGTGAGGTAGGCTACCAACTCATCAAATATATCTCATGTGAGGGTAGATCTAGTGCTATTTATGACTACCACTTTAGGTTCCTTTAAGAATTAAGATTTGGGGTAGAGACACCAGTTCACCAAAGACTCAGCATACCCTATTTCTTGATGCAATCACTCATAGACTCCAACAACAAAGTAAAGGAAGGGAATTCCAAACAATTGGATCACCATGGGTTGATCAGGAGCCTCATTGAGGATGACCTCCAAAACCTCAGGATCCCCATAACATGGCCAGTCTTCAGAGAATTGCCAGCAGACGATGACATGAAAGCCCTCACCTATGATGTTAGTACTTTTGTCAGTGAGGAGGAGGCAAAGAAAGAAGAAGAAGATATAGAGCTAGATGGGGATGAGATGGATGAAGAAGAAACTAATATAGAGGAACATGATGAAGCAGAAGAAGAAGAGGGAGAAGAGTAGGAGGATGATGTTGAAATAGAGGAGGAAAATAAGGAAGAAATTGATGGAGATGAGGAAGAACAACAAAAGGAAGAATATAAGAAAAACAGAGAGGAAGAAGGCATTGAAATAGAAGGGGAACAACACAAGGAGGAGTTACCTAGGGTGTCTTCGGAGGCCCTTGAGAGGGAGGTAGTAGCCGCCCTCACTGCTCTCAGCACCCCAGTCAATAAAAAAGGGAAAAGAAGGAGGCAAACCCCTCTATATTTCATAACAAGAAAGATCACAAGAATCAAACAAGGGAAGCCATAAATATCAACACAAATCCCTATTGAGATTGAAGATTTCCCTACACCAAGAGACAAATTCCTTCCCCTAAGTCACCAATTACATATGTAAGGAGGCCTAGTACCATATCAACTTCCTTAAAGGGTAAGGCCATTCTATAAGATCCATAACAAAACCTATAGGAAGAAAAAACAATCTTATAGGATACTCTGCAAAAACTACAGGAAGCATAGAAATTGGAAAGCAAGGTAGGGAAGGAGAAATAAACAAAAGAGGAAGACCTTGAAACAAAGGAACCAATTCCCCAACCTAACCTAGACTCCTACTATCGGTTTATTGAAGGAGGCAGGGTGATACCTCAAAAATTCGCCATCCCATTGTTTTTCAAACATGAGAAGGAGAGGACCGAAACCCACCAATGGATGCAAATAACCAAGTCAAAAGGGGTGGAAGACATTGGGCACATGGAAGAGAAGCTAAAAGAAATGGGCAAAGAGCTAAGTGGCTTAAGGGACAGAGAAGCAATAATGAGAGATAAACTTGAGAGGGAAAATGCATGGCTAAGGGGACAACTGCAGGAAAGGGAGAACCAAATAACATATCTCGCCAGCCTCTCCTAGGAGGCCATCTAATGTAGGATGCCATCTAAATCCTATGCTCTTTACCTTAAAGAACATTGGCTACAGTTTCGGATTAAAACACTTGCACAAAGGGGCACCATGCCATTTCAAGACTACATGCAGTTTATTGATCTTGGTGATCAAAGTACACTAGAGCATAGGGCCAAAATAGTTTAGTTCTACTTCCACAACATCACCCTCATGAAAATGAATGTTTGGGATCCTAATGCCAAGCTAGGAGATCTACAATTAATGGCTTTGGCATCATGGATGAACCATGAGGAGTCAAGGGCTGCAGATATGAAAAGAATATTGGCGAGAGAGAAAAATGAACCCCTTTTCATTAGATTTGAACAATCAAAGCCCATGGCCCTAATCAACACCCGTTATCTGATTGAAAATGATCCTCAGCTAGCACCTAGATATCTTGCTGCCCAAGAGCAACAAATTTCACATTTTGAAGATATGTTTAGGATGCTTGGAGATGATAGTATACATGCTTTCCTAAGGAGATGGAACACACTACCACACATCTTGAAGATTAGGGAATATCACTCTCCTCAAACGTTGAGAGAGGTACTCAACAGGACACCTATGTATAAGCAATCAATGCAAAGGTTGAAGTTCAATTGGATAGGCCTAAAACTCAGTCCACCACAACTCCTAGGGATGCTAGAAGGTAGAAAAGAAGAATAGGAAAAGGGGTAGTGGGAAGAACTAGAAAAGAAAGCAAGCTTCTATGAACAAGAAGAAGAGACCACAATAGAGGCATGGGATGTTAGAGAGGCCACCAGAGCCATGAAGGACATGGACGTTGACTAAGATGCTCAGAGGATGAGCAACACTTTCGGTAGGGGGGTTATGATATGCCTCATCATTGGGTAATTATATGGGCCTTAGTTCACCTCCTAGCTTAGTCATACCAACTATTCTCACAACTTATTGCATACTTTTGATTACATTTTGTTTATGAGATGAGTTAGAGTTGGATATTTTTCTTTGTGGTCTAATGTGCATTTAATGCAGTATTAAAGGATAAAAGCAAGGAAATTTGGCAAGGACCCTGGTCAAGACTCAAATGGGACAAGGGAGAGGAATTATAGGAGGTAAATCCTCCTCATTTACTACCGCTCCATTTGAATATTCCTCCATCAGATCGTAGTGCAAACAACCAAATCATGAGGATTATAAGGCAACAGAGCAAGTGAAAGACAAAGAACTAGTTTATCTCGAGTTTGGGATCTGAGCCTCCCTAATTTTAAGGAAGTCATTGGAGACTTCATATGTATAAGTAGAGAGGCCTAGGACCTCAACAGGATTCATATTTTTTCTTTTAAAACTCTACTCGATTTTTGAGTTATAAGACTTGTGACAGTTTTTGATGTAATCCATTGTTTTGATAATAAGAATGAATTTTGTTCTGAGCCAGCACTAAGTTAGCTTAGAGGGTTGAAGCTCTTGGGTTAGGGACCAACCCTAGTAGCCAAGGCTCCTCTTTATTGTAGATGTATGTTAGCATAGATTCATAGTTTGATTGTTCATTTTCTGAAGTAGCTACATTTCCATCACAGCAGTGTAGATTAAATTCGTTGCATGTTAGTTTGCTTCCATTTGTGCCTTCTTTTAGTTAGTAGGTTAGCAAGGAGAAAAGGGATCACCACAAGGTTGTCAGTAGGTTCCTCGACATCACTTCCTCCCTCTGGGACCATGACTTAAGGAAGAGACCCTTCAACATCCCCAAAAACACAGATTTCTAGTTCTTGCATGAGCTTTGGAGTTTGTTGTCTTGATTTAGCATTTGGTTCATTTCATTGTCATATTTTTCCATTACTCTATTTTTGCAATAAGATCTCACCCATGTTCTCATTTCCTTCAACGCTTTCTTCATGCATAATATGGGCAATTGGTTCATGCTTTTCTAGTTTATGAAGATGTATCTTATTGCATAGTTCTTGAAAGAAACACATGTTTTAAGCATTGTAGGTACTTTAGGAGGAGGTCTAGACTTCATCTCTAGCATCCATCTCCAACCTCATCAACCTTAACCCTCTCTTGTTCCACCATCACCCTCACTAGTCTTTTGTCCTTTTTCATTGAAATCCCCTTAGACACATTGAGTAGATCTAGCGATCTCTTCTCTTGGATATTGACTCCTGAGTGTTCCTAGACCTTATAACACCCTATCACACACCTCACACACCTTTTTCTAGCTTCCCAAAATCTCCAACACCTCACAATTAGCTCTTGGTTGTATCCTGTGGGTTTCCTGTAATTCTTACAGGATCATCCTGTAGGTTTCTAGTACATATTGTAGGTTTTCTTGAAACGGCCTGTTTTGAGGCAAAATTGATGGGGAACCTCTAGGAAGTCACAAAAAGTCTCCTAGGACCCTTCCACCCCATCCAGTCACTCCATAAGCCTTTTATCCATCCTTAACCACCTTCCATCCACCTATCACATCCACAAGAACAATTTAATTGCATGCTCGATTTTACCAAAAAAAACCCAAGAAGGTGAAAACAGATTTAGCTTAGTTTTCTTGCTCACACATTAGTATGGTTTGATGCTCTGTACTTCTATAACTTATATAGCAATATTAGGTTAGTGTTTATTTAGCAATTCGTCTTAGCATAGTTGTTTAAATGGTTAATTAGGATATGGTGTGTTTTAGCATTACATGTTGTTTTCCTCATTACTGTAATAGAGTAGTTCTCTTAGAATAGATTTTCTCTGCTTCCATCAAAGAATCAAGCTTCTTCTGACTCTACAGAAGTCTGGCTTGGAACCCCTGGGGTCTCTCGCCAGATGAACAGTGAAAAGAGAAAGGACCTTCACTTTTACTTGTGGATATAGTACTATCACCTCCAAGTTTTAAGGAACCCAGGGTTGATAAGTAAAGCTAGTAGCCTAGGAGTTGAAACATCCTTGCTGCAATACTGGCACAAACATGTACTAGATTCAGAATGAAAAAGTATCCTTGTTGAAGCACATGGAAGAGTTGCTGGGGGAAATTATGCTGGAAGAGCGACTACGTAGAATGTCCTATGAACTAGGCTATGGTAGCCAACTATGCACAAGGATTCCAAAGGGGAGTTATGAAAAAGGAGTTGCACTAGCACAGTGGGTCCCGCATAGCCTGGCCAAAAAGTAACCATTGAAAACATTGTAGATGACTAAATGGCTACTTTTCTATTAAAGGAAGTGGGGGGGGCAGCATTTAAGGAGCATATCTTTGGAAATATGCCACCAAAAGAGCATTAATGAAGGAGGTATGGAGGGAATAGATGGATTTGAATTTAGAATGGGCTATAAATATTTCGTCCCACACCATATTTGAACACTTTCCTTGCAGAGAAATTACCTTGAGCCTTTGTGCTTTAGTTTTCCCCAAGATGATTGCTGCATGTATGGAGGGGATTGAAAAGAGATACGACAAAATTTTTTGTAGTAATGAACTTGTGTGGCAGGTGGATTTACATTAGTGGTAGAAGGAAATATTCTGGGAGAGAATGAATGCAACACAATCCGTACCTACCGCAACACTTCGGTCATTGATTTTTAAACCCACTGCCTCTGTGACAGGAGAGAAGAAGCGAAAGAAGCCACAACAAGTGTCACTGCGACAATCTCCATGCAAAAAAACAATGAAGATTAGACAAAAGGTTCAGATGGATAGGAGAAAGAAGTCGATGGAACCCTTTGATTTAGATGAGTAAGAATTGAATATGGGGGTTGAATATATTGATGCAGAAAAAGAAGTGATGATTACTCAGCTACCACCTTTTGTACCGCCTAGGAATTCCACCACCAAAGTGACTAAGGACCTAGATTTAGAGAAATACAAGGTCTTCACACCATTTTTTTAGAGGATGTACCAGTGGAGGGTGATTTGTTGTCTCAGGTACCGTTTCTGAGTATGGAATACTAAGATCTAGGTGATCATGAATAGTTCCCATAATTGGAACCCAACAAATCTTTAAAGGAGGTCTAGTATGAGGAGTCAGCTATTACACAGCTTGAGCCAATGAAGTGGGTGGCCAAAATTGACCACCCAAGATTACTCAACATGTTGTGGGTGCCACACTTTAGTTGCAACATCATTAATAATATTTGTGTGTGTCAACTTCTGGGTTCGTTCATGATGGGTGCCTCTGGATAGGAGGGCCCATTCTAATTGACGACATGTTGATCCATAGAGTCACCTTGTTGCCATATTAGGGTGAGTACCCCGCAGATGATTTTGTGGGGAAATCATAGGAGAAGAAGATGGTCGATCAGATGAATAACAACTTTGGGTTGGTGAAGAAGTCACGTGACTACTCCATTAGCTCCACATTGGATGGAACTATGCAGTTTACTGCACAGATTTTGGCTGGAAAATTAATGAGGAAGTGTCACGCCGATGAAGTGTTAGCACCAACATTATCTCTAGCTACACAATGCAGCAGAGGGGTCCAATACAATTGGGCCAAGTATCTCTGTCATGAGTTCATGGAGGATTGTCATGAAGCTCAGGAGGATGGCAAGGAATTCCATTATTTTTGGTTACTTATGTTGATCACGTTGGTGGCATGGAGAACGCTTGAGGAGAGCCAGTTCCCGACACAGGATCCAGACTTGTGCGAGGCTGTGAAATTTTCCTCGTTGTGGGCGATAAAGGATCCTGAATGCATCATGGAAACAAAGATATTTTGGTCTTATTCGAGACAAATTTGCATATGGAGATCAACCAACGGTTGAGGTTATCACCAAGTTTACATGCACAATATACTGATATTGGAGACTTCAAGGTAGATTTTAACAATTTGTCTATATGTGCAAGAAATGATACCACACAAATATGCATAAGTTTTTATATGTGGTTGCAGGGAAGACATTCTAGGGTTCGTCAGCAAATGGTTGAGCCAGTGCCTCCACCCATCAGATGAAGGTGCAGGAACAATTAAGGCTGCAAAGGGTGAAACTAGGAAAATAACAACTACAATAGTGGCCCAGAAAGGTAAAGAGAAAGAAGCACAAAAGGCTTTTGTGAAATAAAAGGCCATGCAGAAAGAAAAGGCTACACAAAAATAAAAGGTATCAGAGAAAGACACGATAGCACATTAAGAAACAACCTCTACAAAAGAGAAGGAAACCTCAAAATAAAAGGTTGTTGCCAAAGAGAAGGAAGCGCCAAATGAAAAAACTACAACAACTTCACAGGTCACTATTGACCTCGAAGAACCTGAAATAGAGTGCATCAATGTTGAGGTCAAGACTGAAGGTGAAGAGGAATGGGGTGTAGACTTGGAGTCCCCCTTCAAGGTTAGGAAGAGGTAGAAGCGAAGTTCCACGTGACCTCGCAAGAGGCAGAAGTCTGACAATTTTGTGAGTGCAACACCATTGGTCCTCATGGAGGGGGACCTTGATGAGATTGGTGATTTGGTCTACAATGCCACATAAACTATTTGTGGACATAACGAGAACCAGTACCATCAAGTATTAGACAAGGTTCAAGAGGGCCTGAAGGAAATGTAGGTCCAGATAGGGGTGATCTAGGTGAGCATGAGACAAGAGAGCATGCTGAGTGTTAGTGCAGTGGAAATCATGTCCTGGCTTCACCTAGTACCACTACTTCAGGGCTCTCTCCAGTTCGAGACAGTCGAAGACCAGGAGCGCGCATAGTTTTGGAAGAACCTGAGTATCGATCTTGCAACACTATAGATCCAAACATTGCATGAGCTACACCAAGGATATTCTAATGAGCTCTATGTCTCAAAGAAATGAGCACTGGTTGATTATTGATGAGGTCAAAAATAACAATCAACATATTTTTGAAGAGAAAGTGTAGGCCTTGTAGGCCTGTGACAAGGAAATAAAACAAAATAAATAGCTAGAGACTGCCCTTACCGAAGTGTGTAGTGAGCTCCCTGAGTTCAAAATTCTAGCAGAAGTAGCCTCAACAGAGAAAATTAATAAGTTAGGCATTGTGGTGAGGGAATCTAAGGAGAAAATTAGAAAGGTCTAGTTTGAGCTGCAGTTGCAGATATCAGAGCTTCAACTTAAGCTACAACCAACCACTTCTTTGGAAGTTAGAGAGTAATACGAGGTTTCTAATAAAGAAGATATGACTACTCTAGAAGCTGTAGCCAAGGATTGCACCCAATTGTTTGAACAAACGATGGAAATGTGGACCTTGCTACATTAGGCTCCACACTTGTAGAAAATTGAATCAGACATCCTTGACAAACAACTACAGTTTCATGAGATCAGGGCAACAACACAAACCTTGGCACCTATGCAAACTTTCACCCTGTTGTCCTTTGAGATAACTCTAGGTCAATTAGTTATGCCAAAGCATCTATAATGTTTTGTTGTTTTGAATTATTGGATGACCAATGAACAATTTATAAATAGGCGATTTAAACTCTGATAGATTTCCAACTAAAACAAAATGTTGTTCTTTAACTCCACATCGTTAATTTGATTTTAATGGGGTAGAAAAGTAGAGCATAAAGAAGTAAAATTCATTGAATATCAAAACTAAATACTTAACAAACTATAAGAATAATTTAAGAAAACAATGTTTACATAATAAACAAAATACAATTAAATTGTTATAGATGTCTGATGTAATTTATATTTAAAGAGGAACTTACAATAACAAACAATTCTATAAATTATTCTCTTATTATAAGCACAACTTCATAGGGGATTTAGAAGAAGACTGAAACTCAGTCAGATTTTGCCCAGATTACCGTAAAAGACTTAATTTATATGAAGAAAACATAATCAATGAATAACATGAAATAGAACTCACCGAGAAATAGACCATATCAGATAAATCCATAATCCTTTATTATTCCAAAAAAAATGCTCCATATTAGTACAAATCTGCTTCATAGCTTGTTCAAGGGTTCAACCCATAATAACTCACAGAAGGAGTTATTTATAAAAAAAATTGAAAAAGATCTACGATCTGTTGGAACAACATACCAAAATAGGACAAAATTACAAAAATAGGACAATATTGTAGGAACTGAGAAATTGTTGAAGAGGTGACTCTATCTTTTGGTAATCTGCTGATGATCTAGCTTAGAAAAGCTTATGAGTTTTCATAATATTAGGATTAGAAATTACTCAATTGTTTCACACAATTTATCCCATCATTCTTCACTTGGGATTTCCAAATTCACCATGTTTCTAAATGTTTCATCCACTTTTGTGTACCTCTTGAAAGTTGGCTTGTTAAGGAACAAGTGTCTAATTTCATCCTTGATGGTCAAATCAAACTCCAAGGCTTCCAGAAAAGCCTTCCCTGTTATCTGTCCTTTGATTCCTGCAAACTTGGCTTTGTCCACTACAATAGTATACAATTTCTTCCAATAATATTCTAATTTGATCAGCTTATCATTTAGAACTACCAATCCTAGTAGTCCTGTCTAATTTAAAATATTAAACTTTGAATGAAACCTTTGGACAATAATATTCAAGGTTTGACATTTTGTTTCTAACTAGTTAATCAAATTCTTCTTTTGTAAGACCTTCTTAATCTCTAAGGTGGTAGATTTTTTGTTAGAAATATTTATTTCTTCCAGCTCTTCTCCACTTTTTGAATTTAATATCTTTATCATATATGTGGCTTATGTTGGTTTGGTCTTCAAATTCTTTAAGAGAGGAGCTGTAACGGATGAATAGAAAAACGAGTATGAAAACTGGGAAATGGCTATGTAAGGTGGCAGAGGATAGAACATCTTGGCAATGAGTGTGTGAGGTGGTGGTGTTTGATTGGTCAAGGGGTAATGGTCAAAGCATGGGATGGAGAACCATTGGCAGAAGAAAACCATTGGTGGATTTCAGAGTGGCTGACAAATGGTTTGTGGTTTTGAGCGAGGGGGGGGGGGGGGGGGGGGGGTGGTGCAGAGTTGTGAGATTACGACACATAAGGTTGGGGTGTTTGCCATTACAACCAATTTTTGGAGCACCCCCACCGTGTTAATAAGAAATGGTCGAGGGGGATACAAAGTATCTCCCTGTTGTTCATCTAGGTGGGGAGTAAATCCACCGTCCGATGATGTGCGCTTTTTATTTAAAGATGACAATTGACTTTGGCCTATACAAACATATGCGCTATATAACATAAAGTTTAATGTGAAAGGTTTACAACAAAGATTAATACCTTTCTAATGGAAATTAATCATCAATTAATAAAAATTTAACATTTCAGTGTGGCGCATTTAAACAAGCAGCCTTTGAATTTATTCATTTTGAAACCGAAGCTTTTATTTTCTTTTTGTTTCGCTAAAATATTTTCTTTTATTTTTCCTCGATTCTTTAGGGAAACTAACTCCTAAGATTTTATTTGATATGGATATATATAAGATGTAAAATTGTCTTAACATTATTTTCTCTTTTTCATCCATATCCTAACTTAACATTTTTATTTTTGACAAATACACTAACTTATCCAAACCAAATAATTTTACAACATCGGCTCCAGCTGGGCACTGCTTCCCCCTATGGGATGTGGAGAACAAGCAGATTCAAGTGACTTCTCCTCAGGCTATGGAGTCTTTGCTGAAACAATTACACACTTGCAATTTTTCAAAATAAAATGAACTCTCTGGATATTCAAATATGATGAATGAATGGATGAAAATCTAATACTGGATATAATTTTTCAAGCATTTCTCATTGACTGGCAATGAGGAATACTATCCTTCCAAATTCTGTAGGATGAATGTATTATTTCCTTTGACTTTTGCAATGCTAAATGGACCAAACCAAAGGTTGTCAAACTTTTATGCTTTCCTTTATGTTCCCTTATTGTATCCCATCTAAGCACCATGTTTCCTTTCTTGAAATTTATTTCTCTATCCTTTTTGTTAAACAATTCCATCTTTTTTTGATATTTCCTTAGCTTGTACTGAATCTCATCCTTGTTCTCATTTAACTCAATGATTTGATTAATCCTTCTTGAAAAATCATCTATTTCTTCATAAGATTCCTGAAGGAATCTCATAACTGGGAAAGCTAAATGAGTGGCAAAAATTGCTTCCTTACCATAGACTAATTGGAAAGGAGACTTGTCTGTGGACCTCTTGGGAGAAACTATGTTTTCCCAAATGGCATGGATCAGATGATTGTCCCAACTCTTTTTATGGTCTTCAGCAGTCTTCTTAATGAACTTAACTAAGCTTTTGTTGGAGGACCCTCATATTCCATTACCCTATGGATAGCATGGTGTACAATGATATAACACATTTGAATACTTTTGACAAAACTAAATCATTTTAACATTGTTAAAAGTTGTTGCATTGTCTGTGACAATTTGTTGAGGACATCCAAATATTGATAAAATATTTTCCTCAAGGAATTTAATTACAATTGTATTAGTTGCATTTTTAACAGGTATAGCCTCTACCCATTTGGTAAAATAGTCTGTAGTAGTTAGAATCCATCTATGTTAATTACCTGAATGTGGATGAATCTCCCCTATGAAGTCCAAGCCCCATTGTAGAAAAGGTGCCTAAACCAATAGTAGAACAAGAGGGAGCAATGATAGCTTATGTTTCCTTGCAAATATTTGACATTTTTTTGTTGGGTTGCGTTATATTCTTTCCATGACTAGCCCACGTAGTTAATCGTGGGGTTAGAGGGGGGGTCGCATGGGCTTTGAGGCATACCTGTAACCCCACTTTATGGGGTTCGGGGTAGTGCCCCAGAAAATTTTGGTTTTTCACCCTACGTTAGGATGGGTAGACCCACCTATGTTTTTGTGCGTGATTTTCACACATGTTTTTGGACGTGATGGTTTTTGGTCCATGGTATTGGATGCTTCGACATGTATATATATGTATTATAACATTGAAAGGAACATAATGAAAAATCAAGCTGGTAGTCCTAGTTTTGGGATCCAGGGGAAAATCTTTGTGAATATGTGTTTTATGTGTTATGGTCTCGCATTGTTTATTTTCTGTGTTTTAGAATTCATATGCAGGTAATTTCTGTACGGGGTTAAAACCTAGATTTGGTATCAGAGAAGTTTTGGCTTCAAGGGGACTCCTTTGTTGCTGAGGGATTTCGCTCGGGCCTATGGTAGACCCTGTTTAGTGGAAGATCTATGAGGTCGATTCTGGTGGTAAAAGAAGATGGCGAGAAGTGGAAAAATAGAGATCGAGAAATTTAATGGTCAGAGTTTTGAGTTGTGGAAACTCAAGAAGGAGGATCTGTTGGTGGATAAAGAACAGTGGATCGTGGTAGATTCGGGTACTAAACCAACGAGAGTGTTCGATGAAGAATGGAAGAAGTTGGATCGAAAGGCAAAGAGCACAATACGATTGTGTGTCTCAGATTCAATATTGTTGAATGTATTAGGGGAAGCTACAACGAAGGATTTGTGGGACAAGTTAGGGACTTTGTACCAATCTAAGTCTTTAGTGAATAAATTGTTCCTGTGGAAAAAGCTGTATAACTTGAGCATGAAAGATGGAGACTCGGTGACAGAGCATCTGAACGCATTTAATATTGTGGTATGTCTGTTAGAATCTATTGATATTAAAATTTCATATGAAGATAAGTGCGTAAGTTTGTTGCGTTCTCTACCAGATTCGTGGTATAGTCTCGTTATTGCAATAGGTAGCAATGCAACTGCCTTACATTTTGATGATATAGTCTCATCATTGCTGATAGAGGAGATGAGATGGAAAAATATGGAGATCTAGAATGGTGATGCATTGTCTATACGAGGATGGTCCCAGAATAGAAACAAAAATAAGTCATCGAGTGGGAGATCTAAATCTAGAGGGAGATCTAAATCTCCAGGAAAACCTGTAAAGGTGGTGTGCTGGAAATGCGGAAAGGAAGGGCACTACAAAAAGGACTATAGATTTAAAGCTCCTAATAAAGGAAAGGGATCTGAGGATGCTCCTTCTGCAGAGGCAAAAACCACCTCAGATGAAGGTGGGGATGTGTACTTGGCTTCTTCAAGTACACATGTAGATCATGAAGCATGGTTGATTGACTTAGGTGCATCATTTCACCTCACTCCCCATAGAGAGTCGTTCTGTGAGTATGAGAAATATGTTGGTGGTGATGTCTTCTTCGGGGATGACAGGATGACTAGAATCGTTGGTCGCGGAAAAGTAAAGTTGAAGTTGCAAGGTGGAAGGGTTAGAACACTTCCAGGTGTTCTGCATATTACTACATTAGCCAGAAATCTGATTTCTGTAAGCAAGTTGGATGATGCAGGTGTAAAAACAGTTTCCGAGAAGGATACCTATAAGATGGTTTGGGGAGCACTGGTATTGATGCAGGGAGTTCAGATTGGAACTCTGTATAAGCTACAAGGTACCATGGTTGTTGATGGGTGCAACAGTTCTGTGGTTCCTGAAAGTGGAGCAGAAAATCTAGTGGTCTCTGGAGAGAAGAACATGTTGTGGCATCAAAGGCTTGGACATATTGGAGAGAAGGGCCTTCAGATACTTCATGGTAAAGGTATGGTAGAAGGTATGAGTAATAGTTCTCTGGATTTTGATTTTTGTGAAAATTGTGTATATGGGAAGCAGAATCAGGTTAGTTTCTCCTCTGGTTGTAAGAGGGTGAAACAAATATTAGTTCCTGTGCATAGTGATGTGTTTGGACCTGTGAAGGTTCCATCACTAGGTAAGTCTATGTACTATGTATGATTTATAGATGACTTCTCAAGGAATACATGGATACATTTCCTTAAGAAGAAACCTAAATTCTTTGACAGGTTTAAAGAATTTAAGGCTCTGGTGGAAAACCATACAAAGAATAAAATAAAGGTGTTGAGGACAGATAATGGTGGAGAGTTTTGCAGTAAGGAATTTGAAGAATTCTGTAAGAAGTGTGGTATAGCACGGTAGAAGACTACTCCATATACACCTAAGCAAAATGGAGTTGCAGAAAGAATGAACAAGACATTGATGGAAAGGGCAAGAAGCATGATCACTGGTGCTGGGTTAGGACAGGAATTTTGGGCAGAGGCAGTGGAGACAACATGTTACCTGGTCAACTGATCATTTTCATCAGCGTTGGAAGATAAAAATCCACAAGAGGTATGGATTGGTAAGAAACCCTCTCTTTCACATCTAAGGGTATTTGGATGTGATGCATATGTACATGTTCCAAAGGAGAAATGAACCAAGTTGCGTAGTAAATTTGAAAAGTGCATCTTTATTGGGTATAAGGATGGTTTAAAGGGTTATAAGATTTGGAACCCAATCACACGAAAGATTGTGTATAGCTGAGATGTGGTGTTCAGAGAGGTAATAGATGTGATTAAACATGAATTCCAACCAAAGGAAACTGAGAAGATAGAGTTTGATCTTATGGAGGAAGAATCAGACTCTACAACAGAGGAGGAATCAAAATATGAAGAGCCACAAATTCCGGGTGTGATAAGATCAGTTCGAGAAAGAAGGTAGCTAGGAAGGTATAGTCCATTTGCTTTCTGTTCAAATTTTGCTTTA